>JAPKLW010002355.1:53568-93652 GCA_026898455.1 Plectranthus barbatus | reverse complement strand
CCACATTTTCCGCTGCTAAGTTATACCCTGATAATCCGGGACCAACAGTCTTATTTAAAAAAATTAACAAAAATATCTCTTACCTTAGCCAGCTCAGAAATGCGAGTAATAACAAAATCTTTCCAATCATCCGGTTTGATACCCTCTCCCGGTGGTGGATTATATAACTCCTCAGGTTTATCTTCTTTTCCAGCAATATATTTATTATATAGGTTTGATTTCCATTGCCGCCATTTTGTATTTGCTGAACTTAAACAATTTTTCTTCCAGTCCGGATCCAAGTTGAACACTAACTATAAAAAGATAATAAAATAAAAATAATAGTTAGATTTTACTATAACTATAAATAAACACTTACATCAAAAACATTACTTACAATGACAGATTCTCAGATCTTCTCCTTATCCTCACCAGGCACATCTCTCCATTCATTATAAGAAACTCTAATATTCTGTCTAGCAAGTACTCCTATATAACTCTATAATTCTGCAGCTGCTGGACCAATGTGCTGTCCTATATCATTCACTTTCACATTGGTTTTATCGCCCTTAGTCCTTCGTATGAACAACCTATCAAGACATACCTGAAAATATAATAATATTATTCTTGTATTATTTTTTATATACAAGACTAATTCTTTTAGGTGCTATGGAATTAATTAGATAAAATAGAGAAAGTCGATAGTATTATTCTTTGTGGAAAGTCAATGTAATAGTAATTATAGGAAGAAAAAAAATGTGACTTGCAATCTTTCTTTTTATTTATGTAATGCATAATTAAAATTAAATGTTCATTAAAACGGCTTTTATTCATGCACAAATTTCAACACACTATAATTTATTCAAAGTTTAATGAAGGAATTGATTGTTTTACATGAAAATGATACGCATAATATGCAAATAAACAACTTATTAAATGTAAATATTGATCTTACTCAATTACAATCATTCATTATTTACCCATGTTTCATCACAATCTCCACGAACACATGATATATCAACTTCACTACCCAGATCTATGTTCGGAATCCTATGCTAAAATGTTGATGATGGCAAAATTACTGAAGTCATCATCGTCAATTTCTTCATTGTAAGCTACATTTAGAGTTGCAAGCACAACAGACCAAGCAGAATTTTCAGGGTCTTGAACATAAAAAACTTGATTTGCTTGATTGGCTAAGATAAAAGAATCGAACTTGAATCCAATTATGTTGAGATTCACCAATGTAAATCCAAGTTCATCAACCTTAACCCCATTATTGTTCTCCACCCAGCTACATTTGAACATCACTTGTTGAAAACTGACATAATCAAGTTCCCATATTTCATCTATTACTCCATAAAATGTCATGTCTGAGATTATAGGATGATTATCCTTTGCACTGGAGATTTGCATAATTTTTGCAACGATGCTTACTCCGGAGTTTAGAACAGCTTATAAATTATCACGTGCTTTGGTATGAAATGTTACACTATTTATCATATAAGCATCATACTTCATAACTCGTAGATTAGGTTCTCGAGCCAACCATTTCAATCGCTCCGGATCCAGCTTCGCGCTTGCTACCTAAATTTAATTAACTATTACATTAGTTGTAATTTTTTTTAAAAAAAATACATAACCAAATGTAGGTAAATGAGAATTAAGAATAATGAGAATTATATTTTATTTTTTAATCATTAATATTTTAATTTCAACCATCGTCAATACTATCAATTTAAAGAATAAGATTCATTTTTATTTAGCATAAATTTTAATTTTAACATTGAATTATATACTAATATAATATATAATTTTACATAAAATTTGAGCATCACTCACACTACACCAGTTTTCATCTCTATCATTTTCATATTTTATGAAAATGAAACCGCTGCTCTCAAAGGTAAAAACACAGAAGAAAAGGATCAGAAAACTCTAAGACTTTAACAAGAAAGGGCAAAATTTACAACAGAACATTTTCTGTTATCAGTTTGAACTGCAAAAGGCCAAATAATTTCCAAGAATCATATCTATATTTATGTATATATGAATGATTGTGAAGTGAAGTGAAGCAAATTTAGTGCTCCTTTTCTAAGCTGTACCTCAGCACAATATTAAATTTATACTCAATCTTTATATTAAAAATATGCAATTAAAAGTGAAAAGAAAAAAATGTAAAGGGAAATGAAAAGCATCAATCCAGACTGGACCTTTATTGAAAGGAGCATGCCCAGTGAAACTCCGTTATTGCTTAGTCTTGTAATGAAACTCTTAAAGAAGAAAGTTATTCACTTCTGATTTCTTATTACTGATTACTGAAGCTCATGAACATGTAGTAATTTATCAACCATCAATATTTGGTGTTCAAGCCACACATTCACAGAAATATCTTCCATACCACATAAGGATTAAGCATCGATTAAAGTTGTATGACATAAGAAGGCAGACAATATTCCAGAAATCCATTGCAAGAACAAGCATACTTGAAGATTAGAGTTAGTTGCATACCTAAAAACAGAGGCAGCAGCAATGATACGAAGAGCAATCCCCAACAGTCCTTTAATGCCAAGGTGAAAAGCAAATGCAAACAAGAACTATCTCATTCATTCAATCGAGTAGCATAAAACTGACGGAATCCACCTATGAGAATGAAGAAAGAATCAAAACTTAGCAAAGATTTCCATTAAACAGATTTCAAAACTAGCAGAGTTAATAGAAGGCACAAAACACAGAAGGCAATGTCTGTAACCACGAGTCGAATAGGAGATAAATATACCTTCAGTGGGGGACGCCGATGGTTCGTGGGGGCGCTGGAAGTTTTCCAAACTCGGTGGCGTTCACCGTTGGCGCTTGGTTCGTGGTGGCGCAGGCGAACACGACGATGGACAACAGTCTCCGCCGTGGCAAGAAGATACGGCAGGAATACGTCTCAACGACGGGGGCGGGGGGCAGGTCTCAACGGTGGGGAGGGAGATACACCGGCGCGGGGTAGGGAGATACACCGGCGGGGCAAGGAGATTCATCGGCGAAGCAGAGAGATGAATACAGTGGCGGGGTAGGGAGATGAATACAGCGGATACGGCGGGAACGTCTCAGCAGCGGGGGCGGGGGGCACGTCTCAACGGTGGGGAGGGAGATACACCGGCGTGGGGCAAGGAGATACACCGGCGGGAGGGAGATGAATACAGCGGCGGGAGGGAGATGAATACAGGGATATGCGTCATTCGATTAAGCAATTAGGGCACAGATATTACAAAATAAAAAATAAAAAAAAAAGTCGTGTCGTCTATATCAATAGAGACGACGCGAGCCAACCTCGACGTCTATATGAATATAGATGACGCGTAAAGCCGCGTCATCTATTAGCGAATACACATAACAGAGACGACGCGGCATTTCGCGTCGTCTATATAAATATAGACGATGCGAAATGCCGCGTCGTTTATTAGCGCGCCCAGAATAGACTACGCGTCTCTAATTCCGCATTGTCTATTATGATATAGACAACACTAGTACATTTTCGCGTTGTCTATTTGGTTTAGTCTATTAATCTTTTTCTTGTAGTGCGATCCTCAAATTTTGTATTCCATGTATAAGATGTTCATTAACGAAATGTCTCGGAATGGACAGCTTTCAAATTTTTCTACGCACTTGATTCCAATTTCTAAGGGGGTGTTTGGTTGGTGGGTTTCGGAATCAGGGAATGGAATGATTCCGAAACCCACCGTTTGGTAGTCGGGTTTCATTCCCGTGGGAATGACTTGATTCCCAAAAATATGGGAATCCCCATTCCCCTATAATTTGGGGGGTTTCATTCCATTCCCATTTTTATGCTCAAATTTATTTTTTTAATTATTATTTCCCATAATATTAGTATTAATATAATAATATTATAATATTAAATAAGAATATTATTATAAGACATTATATTAATTATGATGTTATATAAATATATTATTATATAATCTTAATTATAATATAAAATATTATCATAATTATATATTATTATATTATTTAGTAATATTAATAAATAAAATATTATTATTAAGTAATATTAATAAATACATAAAATATTATATTAATAATGATGTTATGTAAATATATTATTATATAATATATTATTTAGTAATATTAATAAATAACATATTATTTAATTATATTTAATAATATTAGTAGAATAGTTATAATATAAAATATTATCATAATTATATATTATTATATTAATAAGTAATATTAATAAATAAATAAAATATTATTATTAAGTAATATTAATAAATACATAAAATATTATTATTATAAAATATTATATTAATTATGATGTTATATAAATATATTATTATATCATCTTAATTTTTTATTTTAATTATATATTATTATTATTATTATTATATTTTTAAAAATTAACAAATAAAATAAAATGATTATTAATATATAATTTAAAATTAAATATTAGTAATCTTAATATAATTATGATATCATTATAAAATATTATAGTAATTATGATATTATATGAAATTTTAATTAATACATAAACGTATTAGTATATAATCTTAATTATAATGTAAAATGTTATCATAATTTTATATTATTATATTATTCAGTAATATTAAAAAATAATTTTAATTGATAAAATTATATTAATTATTTTAAAATAATCATTTAACATTAATATAATTATAAATAAATATATAATATTATTTTATTTTTTATTATCAAATTAATTATTATTTGTGTATTATTTAGCATTTTTCTTAATATATAAATTTAAAATGATTCCAAACCCATCTTCTATACCAAACATCTTTATTGGAATAGTTAAACCCATACCCATTCCCTTTACTTTCAAACCCATAACCATACCCATACCCATAGTGATTCCCACACTTATACCAAACGCCCCCTAAGTTTAATTTGCGGACGGCGGCTGGTAGGTAGCCAAAATTTTATATTGCAAACTAGAGGTTGACAATATAACAAGCTTTAAATATTTTAATATAGTAATGGCATTATCTCAAATAACTTTTAGCAAAAATATTAGAACTGTTAATTTTGAATTAAAAAATAATTTAATTATTAATTTAGAATTTAAATGATGAATTTTTAATTTGAAACTCAAAAAAATTCGTAATTTTTAATTTAGGACCTGATATTTAGGTCCGGAATTAAGAATTTTATGATTTTCGAATCCTTAATTAAGAATTTTAGCGATCTTTCGGATCATAAATTGAAATTCATCTTTTGAATTTTGAATTAAAATTTATTTTTTAAATTGTAAATTGATAATTAAATTATTTTTCGTATTCCAGATTGATAATACTCCTTAGAATTAAAAGCAAGAGGGTGGCTAAAAGGATTACGTGTAACTGAATGATTAATTGGAAGATTTAATTAACTCTTTTGTCGCTGCATTTGCAACTTTATGGCCTGAATATCTTCTCAGAATTGACTTGTTTCCTGCTTTAAATTAATTATTATCATGCTTCTGCTAATGAAAAATATAAGATTCTGAATAGGATTTAATTTAGATCTTTGATTAAATATAAATAAAATGTGTAAACTCAATTTTGTTAAATACAAAATGAATT
The DNA here is from genome assembly GCA_026898455.1 of Plectranthus barbatus. NCBI lineage: Eukaryota > Viridiplantae > Streptophyta > Magnoliopsida > Lamiales > Lamiaceae > Plectranthus > Plectranthus barbatus. The sequence goes on along the minus strand of JAPKLW010002355.1, from coordinate 88,085 downwards.
TCAGCATCAAACCATTCTTCTTGCATTATTTAATATAACATTCATCTATGCGCCAGATTTAATGTTAATTTTGACTCCACTCTTGTTTTTTTTTTTTTTCTTTATCGTTTTCAGTTAATTAATAAAGCATTCTTCCATTTCAAACCATTTGAGTTTCGTTTAGAATCTATCTCAAATTGTCTACAATTTCTTTTAAAAAGTATGTAAATCTAGCTAATGACCCGAAGTTGGCTACGTACAATTAAATTGAACAAGTTTTGGGAACTCTACAAGCTGTTACAAGTAGGTCAAGTACGTTTGACTTTGGGATTTTCTTAAAATAATTAAGTGCCAGAAAATATTGTTTATCATATTTATATGAGTAACACATTAAATTTTTTAAGTTATCCTTTGTTATAGAATCATATTCTTGTATAGCCTCAAAATCCCTCTTAATATGATGGATTTGATTTATTCATATCACTCACTGCTCAATTATTTGAAGTCTTACAAAAACCGCTCCTTATCCGTACTTCTTTACATTAGCAATCACTTTCCACTCGGACAACATGTTCATATAAATAAATTACTTGAATCTAAAGTTGTGTTGAAAATTGCACATCATCTAAATATTGAAAACAATTAACTTCCACATGAATTTTATTCCATTTCCTCCTCAACTCAATAAATAACTAATATTGTAGAATTTTTATTTTATTTATAAAAATTTTATATTTAATTGATAATAACTCTCAACAATAGATCTAATTACTAATTAAATAAATTGGCAACTTATTAATAATGTCGATATATTGAAGTCTACATATTATATATATATATTGCAAACACAAACTATTTGGGATAGACCTAAGTTACCTAACCCTTATATATCTATTATTTAAAATGCAGCGGATGGATTAATAATTGGACAGAATAAGTCATGAAATTAGGTTGGACAAATCGAAGTTAGGTTTCATTAATTTAATATAACCACTGACTGCATAAAAGTCTTCTCTCCCTCTCAAAATGCCAAGTTTCAGATTTTTACGATCTCCATTTAAATTATTTGAATTGCTTTAAATTATAATAAAGTTTAGTTTGGATGGAAATGTCGTTCATCACGATATGATCGACAAAGTGTATAATATCAAGCTCTAACACTTTATCCTTCACAATTATATGATATTGTTAAATTTGTATTTTTTTTCCGCGCAACGTGAAACTTCATGAAAATCTCATTATTAGGATATTTTTTAACACCCCTCACACGCGCAGTGAGTTTCATGGGGATTTCATCATCGTAATATTTTAATAATCTCTCATACGCTGTGGTGAGCTTCATAGGGAACCCATCATCGAACTAGATCTGATCTGATATCATGTTAAGATCGTATTTTTCTCCCTACAAAATTAATTTCTTAGGAGATGGGACTTCACTATTATAAGGTGGCGAATGCTCAAGTCTCATTTTATATATATAATCTTCAACATAGAAAATAATAAAGTAGTCAAAATTTAGGAAAATTAGAATATTTAGTGTTGAATTCTTCTTTTTGAATCCTAAGAGACTAAACTATTTTTCTACTATATATGGATGATGTTAAAAGTTTGATGATATAGTAGAACATATGATTTCAAATAGTTTTGTACACAAACAAGTTCAAAGTGCAACATATAATTGAAAATATAACTTATATGTATCATATTTCCAATAATAAGTTCAATGATATATATCTTCTCTCTAATTAACTTTGTGTAGGTTTTTCATTATTATTATTATTATTATTTTAATAAGATTACATGTACTAAACTCACACACCGTGATATCTCCGGAGGAGCTCGAACCTGTGACCTCTTGGTCCAAGCAAGGTGCTTTCACCACTACACCCCGAGCGGGTGGATATTTTTCCTTAATTATGTTAAAATTGTTCCCGTTATAGAAATCTTCAAATAACTCTCTAAAAATATCTCAATAATTAATTTTCTTTTAATGAAAAATCTCGAAATTAATTATCTCCTCTCTTTTCGCCTTAAAGATATAATCTATATATTTTCTATCCCGAGATTTAAAACAAAATCAATCGAAATGTTCCCAACTCAAAATACAAGGGGATAATACATTTGCATAATTTATAATACAAGTATATTTAAAATGATATTTAAATTAATTTATTCTGTTAAAAAAATCAATCTGAATTTTTTAAATGGTGGAGTGGGGAAGACAAATTAATATAGCTCGAGGCGGGATACGACAAATCACCGACTGGTACGACTATTCAACTCAACCACATGTCCATTTTGGATTTTTATAATATTTCTTTTTGTTTTCTTGAGTGAAAAAAATTCAGTTACTATAGTCTATATATGATGAATAATCATTTATAAATAGTTTTTTACAAATAATGATCCTTCCCCTAATAATGAAGATTAACAATGTTATATTTTTTTCAATTAATCTGATTAATTTACAACTATAGGCCGAGATGCTAAAAATGACCTAATATGTAGCATTTTTTTAGCAAAAAAAAGTTATATTTTGTTGATCTAAACTCTTAGGCAAATTCTCAGATGAGACGGTCTCATTATTTTTATTGTGAGACGAATTTAATGAAATGATGTGTTTATTTATTGCAAATGATGTCTCACCATTTTTATTGTGAGAAGAATTTAATGAAATGATGTGTTTCTTTATTACAAATAATGTATTTCTTTGTTGTAAATAATGTAGTTTAAAAAAATGAAATGATATATTTAACTTATTGAAATAATGTATTAAGGCTCATCTCATAACAAAAAAAATGGTGAGACCGTCTCTCAGAAGACTAACTCAAACTCTTATGATATAAAAGAATGACGGAATTATTGTATTATTTGTGAGTTGTTTGTATAGAATTGAAATTTATTCAACCCTAGAATTTTGTCTCAAATATAATATATATCTATATGTTAGAAACAATCAAATTTTCATAGTGAACATGTGTATTAGTGCCCATGATTGATGTGATAATTAATTAAAAATAAATATATATAAATAATAATAATAAATTTGATCCAATGGTAAAATTAAAATATGTGCTTCACAAACTAGAGTTCAGTTATTCTCCTCATCGTCTCTTTAAAAACATTTAATTAACTAATGACAATTACATATATAAATTGTATGGAATAAAAAACATATGAACGATCTATATACTTTTCATATCGTAATAAAATAAAATAAAAACTAATCTTCCTCACCCAACAAAAGATAGATTAATCCACATTATCTCTTCCTCATTTCCAATTCAATTCTATAAAAATAACAAAAACTGCCCACGTGGGCTGTTTCCATTGTTGGAAACAAAAGAGGAAAGGAAAAAAAAAAAAAAAAAAAGTCCCCTTGTCATTTAAGAATAAGTAATAAGATTCTTCAATATCTTTTATTCGTTCAACTCTTTTTTTCTTTTAATTACATTCCAAGTTTGTTTTGGAAAATACCGACGTAATTTAAGAAAAACTGGTTTTATACATTAGATTGCAACTCCCTTTTAAAGATTTCATATTCTCCATATAAGAATTAAATAGAGAAATAGTCTTGTGAGAGATTATTTGACATCTATCATACAAAGAAAATATGTTATTCTAATCAAAGAAAATGCATTATTTGTTTATTCCATATACACTCTAAGGGTATCACGTCATTTAAATTACAAGGGTTCATTGTTTATGAACTGAACAAATACGACTGAAAAAAAAAATGATGTATTTACTCAATAAAAATAAATACATCATTTATTAAAATAAAATATATCACTTTAATTGGTGGAATACATCATTTAAATATTCCACATATATTTAAGTGAAAGTGGTTTTTTTTCCATAAATAAAAATTACTTCATTTTAAAAAAAAAGAATTCATCATTTCTAAACAAAAGAATATATTTAAATATTAAAAATTCAATACATTATTTATATTTATATTTTTAATAAAAAAAATTAAATTAAGTTCCCACGAATCTTGACTTCCTCCATCACTATAGTCCCGGAGACAAAGTAGGACCGCTCATTAGCAGTTAAGGAAAGCAATGCGCGCACCAATTTAATTAAGGAAATATTAATTAAAAATCGAGTTAAAATACATGAATAAGTTTAATTTTTTTAAAAAAAATATGTAACTTCATCTCATATATATTTTTACCTTAAATAAAATAATCTACGGAAAAGAATCTACAAGATTAAATTTAACATCCCAAACCCCAAGATTTTAATATTTTAGTGGTAACCATGTGAACATAAATAGTAGGTGCATCTCATCGAATGGAATATAAATATTCAATTAAAAAAAAAGATAAAATTATTCAAATGGGACACAAACTGCCGAACTAGTTATGTAATTAATTCTATTTTCAGGCGGCATACGTGCTAAATGACGTAAGATGGCATAATTTAATTATTATTATCGACACTCCCCTATTAATATTCAAATCATATATTATTAATTAGTCATTTCTAGTCTCATCAAATATTTGTGGGATCATCAATTGATACCATAAAAAAGGCTATCATTTTTATCATAAAAGATTTTGTAGTCAACCAGTGGCAGTGGTTAATGCAAAATTTTATAGTAGTGACGGTTTAATCAAAGAGAATTTGAGAATTATTTTAGATCTTAGAGATTTTAAAAAATATTTCGATTTTAAAGTAAATAAATATTGGCTAGAACTAAAACCTAAAAAAGAGTTAGGACAGTACTTTTCGAACTAACATACACCAACTGGTTTAATTAAAATATATATATATACTTTAATTTACTTTTCTGCATATTGCTTAGATTCGGTGAAATCTTTTTAGCTTAATCAAAATATTTCATAAAACATAAATCCCAACCTCTCAAACTGTTAAAATCAACTGTTGAGATCGATTTCTAATTCTTACATATAATTTGTTTTGTTAATATTACATATAATTTGTTGTTTAATTGTGCTCTATATCAATAAATAACCTTTTGAATGCTTGATATTTTAGATTAATTAGGAGGTGAGCCCACCTTCTTTCTTTCCTTTATTCTCTCTCTCTCTCTTTGATTTTATGGATTGGCAAACGAGTCAAAATGCCGACGTTTTGGAAAGGGACTCAAAACTTATTTTATGTAAAGCTACTGTTGAAGACTAACATTAGGAACATATCGAGATCAAGTGTGAAAAAAGAAAATTACAAAAAAAAAAAGGTGAATCATTTTCCAAAAATAAACTATAAATAGAAATTGATTTACAACCTCAATCATTAGATTGAAAATCATATTGAAGTTAGTTCAGCTGATATACGAGGTCAAACAAATAATTTACACATATAGTTGACTTCCAAAATTAGAGTTATACAAGAAGATGTTAAGCCTAGCTATACAAGGTATTATAAATATCTAACCATATTTTTTTTACTTTTAGAGTGGATAAGAGATTCATAACTATATTTAACCCCCACATCATATGATAATTCAATTTTTTTTTTTTTTAAAGGAAAATGTTGAGATGGAGTGACAACAAATAAATAAATCACAATATAGGTGAATAACTATTTCTCTAAAGATGTATATATAATAAATAAAAATTAAATGATAACCAAAGTCTAAGATTGAAAATTTTAGTTCACCTAGCTAGTAGATATGTAAGACAAGTTTTAAGTGGAGCTCCTTTTCACACACACGTATATATAGATAGATATATGTTACCTAACAAAAAAACTATTCACACGCATTTGGTGATAACAAAACCTAAAACACTACAACGGTGAGGCCTCACTTTTTCTTAATTGATGTACACAATTTAAATAAAAAGTGATATTCTTAACATTATATAAACTCAACCAAATAATCATCCACAAAAAAACATGACCAAAATATTAAACAACTGTATTTCGAGATTGGAAACGATGTCATACTCTTGCTAGTAGGACTGACAAATCGTGCGTGTTGGGTCGTTATCGTGTCGTGTCGGGTTGTTATCGTGTTTGAGCTTAACAGGTTCGTGTCGTGTTCGTGCGCCCATTATTATCGTGAGTGTTCGTGTCGTGTTATCGTGTCGAATCAAAATTCTTTAGTCCTAAGTGTACACCTGGCAATTTCTGTAAGGCAGGTCGTTATTGTGTCGTGTTGTTATCGTGTCGTGTTGTTATCGTGTTTGAGCTTAATGGGTTCGTGTCGTGTTCGTGCTCGCTATTATTGTGCGTGTTCGTGTCGTGTCAGAAATTGCCAACTCTACTTGTTAGCTACCACAATTGTCCTCTACAATTAATATAAAGCTAGAATATTAGCTAATATTTCCTCCATTCCGTAGGAATAGTCTCATTTCTTATTTTTGTTTGTTCCATAAAATAGTCCTATATTTCTAAATGACAAACTTTTTCACACTCGTCAATAAAATATTAATTTTACTACACTCACAACTCTTAATTCTCGTGTCGAAAAGAAATGAGACTACACTAAGGAGACGGAGGGATTACTATATATTTTTTGAATCATACCGCATAGATATTCAATTAAATATAAAGTCAATCACCGAATCACGTACCCACCATTCCTAACAAGAGGGACATTGTTATTGAGATATTATTTTCGAAGTGGTAAAAAAATTAAGGGGGTTGATATATTTACTTTTTAGATAAGTAGAGTAATAATAAGCAAACAGTAAAAAGCCAACTACCACAAATCGTCTTTTAGCTGGGACAAGTTGACAGCAATTTCAACAAAATGGCCATTTTTCCATGTGTAGCTTCTCTCTTGGGCACCAAATGTGATCACGTGTTACCACACTCAAAAACCACGCCCAAAAGAAAATCTCCCTTATCATTATTTAATTTTAACAAATCAATTGTTTGTTATTTTTTCTTTTTATTACAAGTCAAAATACAAATAAATATTGAAGAAGCAATTAATAGTAATAGTGTGGTTGTGCGTGTTCCCATATATAGACAAGATTTAGGTCGTGTGATGTTGGATTACAATGGTGAAGGCTGCTTATGTCGACAAAGATGGATTGAAGAAAGGCGCGTGGAGCCAGGAGGAGGATGATAAATTGAGAGCCTATATCGTCCGTTACGGCCACTGGAACTGGCGATTGCTCCCCAAGTTTGCCGGTAATTAATCATACGTAGCATTTCAAACACCCCTATACTTCTTGATTCATTCCGAGAATCCGACATGTTTTTTTGAATTAATTTTTTTTAAAAACAAAAATTTGAAGGTCTGCAAAGATGCGGAAAGAGTTGCAGATTACGATGGATGAACTACCTGAAACCGGGTGTGAAACGAGGCGAGTTCAGCCAAGACGAGAGAGATCTCATCGCCAAACTTCATCAAGAACTCGGAAACAAGTAAGATTTAATTTGCATCCATATATATATATTTTGATTACAGACACAGTCGTCGTGGGAAACGATCGAGATGATCACCGATGGATGGTTGTTTGAATATATATACAGATGGTCTGCGATTGCAGTGAAGCTTCCCGGAAGAACAGACAACGACATCAAGAACTACTGGATGACGCATCTCCACAAATCGAGCAGATCGGCCGACATGTCGGAGGATGAGAAATCTTGGCAAGCAAGCAACCGCAAGAGAGATGATCCCACGCGAAGATCCGAAAAGTGTAAGGTATCTTCAGATATGTTCATTCTCGAATCATCCAACTCCAATTCGTCCACAGTTTTCAATGCTTTCAAATGGGACTTGAATTTATCTGTCGAGCAAAACGGCCTTGATGAAGCATTATAGGATTCCTTATTCATTTATTATTCTTCATCACAACAAAAAAAAAACCCAGTTTTCTTAGATTTTTTTTTTCTTCTCTGATTCGTGAGAGTTTTTCACTCGGGCACTCTTTTTTCTTTTATTTTTTATTTTTCTCTCTCTCAATTGGATTTTTCATCCTAATTGTAATTATTATATTTGCTGGATGAGAAAGGCTACACAAATATGACATGTATTATTGGTAAAGTACTAATGTTTATGATTTTTTTTTTGTCATTTGATAACCATATAGTATTTAAATTACATACTCTGCAAATATTATTTACTATGAATGTTGAAAGCGTGACACATATCACATCTCATAAAATAATTTTCTTTAATTGGTTTATCAGGGTAGTCATTTGGCAATTAATTAGTCACAAAATTTAACTAAAATGAAAATCCTATACCAATCCCTGTGTTTTAACTATTTGGTTAGTGCAATGAGACCTTTTACCTCCATTTTTATACTATATTCTATTCTTTATTAGTAAAATAATAATTTTTATCATTTTTCAATTTATTATAATTTAAATTGACTTTATTAGTTCTATCGTAAAATTCAGCCCATTCAATTAGAGTATATAATATTTTTTAATATTTATTTTTTTAATTTCTTAGTTAATATTCAATTATTAAAATTGATTAATTTATACATAATTTAAGTTTTTTAAATCTTGATTTTTATCAAGAAAATCAATTAAAATAATAGCAATTATTAAAATTAATAATACATTATATGAGACGTATATAATTCATTATAGCCTATCGAATTATTCTATCCCAGCTCTTAAAAAGAAAGAACTTAAATCAAAATATAGGACGGTGGAGCATTACCAGCCAATATATTACTAAAAAATAAAAAGAAAAACCATGTTGTATGTGCACTTTCTTTTATATAAATGCATATATTTTGTTAAAGCTCACTTTCCACCTCATTTTGATCTCATCTTTTTTAGGCCCACCTCATATATATATATATATATATATAATATATTGTCACGTGTCTATAATATAACAAATCATATATTTTATATTATTGCATTATGTTTTCTTCTTTTGAAAGGCGTGTAAATAGAAGCTCCCAACTTTGAATAATAATAATGCATTCTCTCTCTAAGTGGTAGTTGGCGTCTCGTTAAAGATGTCGATCCTGATCTTTTCTTTTATTTTTCTAGTGAAAAAGGTTTGGTAGATGGCAATAAAAGAATTATTAAAATGGAAGACATGAATTTGTGGTATGACATGTGTGTGTTTTAGGAAGAAAGTTGTTTTGTTTTATATCCAAAATTAAGAGAACAAAAGCCAAAAAGAACAAGGTTTGGTGCTGCCCCATTTGTCAATAATAATATAGTAATTACTATATATAATAAGTTAGGTGTATATGCTTAATTTATTATTTTTGGTGGATCATACCCCACTTAATCACCCTATTAGTTCATGTGTGCAGTTGAAAACAAATATTTAAAATAACAAATAAATACATAGATAAATAGATATTGAGTATATATAATAAGTTTTACATTGGGCTGCCAATCATACTAGCGTGTCTGAGTTTTGAATTAGCTATATCAAGTAGGTGTGTTCGCGGTCCGGTTTGGAAGAAAAATTTCGGTCAAACCAATAAGTACGGTTTGAAAATTTTTCAAATCAAACCGGCCAAATAATTTTTCGAAACCAAACCGGTCAAACTATATAAAAACGGTTTGGTCCAGCTGGTTTGACCCGGTCAAACTATATAAAAACGGTTTGGTCCAGCTGGTTTGACGGTTTGACATTAATATGTTTCAACTTTTAACAATATACTATAATTTGTAAAAAACTAGGGCCTAAATGCAAATTAATTGATTTCTATTATTTGTTACTACTTATAATGATGTAATTTTAGTTTTAAAAATATTTTATTTATAATTTAATGTAAAATCGAAAGAGACGTGTAAATTATAATAATATTTAATGTTAATACTTATTAGTTGATTTTTTATATAAAAAACAATTAAAACTATAAATAGAGTATGTTGGTCAAGAAATGTAAATATGAGTTAATTGTATGAAAAAGTAGAAACTTAACAAATGAACTAGAAATTATATTAATTAATTATAATATATATATATATATATACATATAAATACGGCCGGTTTGAGTATCCAAACCGTAATCAAACTAAATTTAATCGGTTTCAAAATTATCAAACCGCCAGTTTGAAAATTAAATTTCAAACCGGCCAAATTAATCCGATTTGGCCGGTTTGATCGATTTCGGCCAAACCATAAATACCCTTAATATCAAGTTGTGAATTATTCTGTTCGAGTAGGGTCCGGTTAAAAACTTTTGAATTTAATCCTAACCCTTTGTTTTTGGGACTAGCTCGTGGTGCTAATGAATTTACGAATTATTTTTTACTTTTTAATATTTCAAAAAATTTATTATGCCATTAAATATTTCCCTCTCTTTTGATGTTGTAACTGATGAAAAAATTGTGTGAAATATTTGTTCTTTTTATAAAAAAATATTGAAAATATATTATCAATATTTTAAATTTGTAATAAAATAATTTTAAGAACTTAATTATTTATTAAAAAACTTTTTGAATAAATACAATCGTATAACTAGAAACATATTTAAAAAATATAATCTTAAATATCAAAAGTAGATTTTCTAGCTAGATCTAATATTGGACCATCGAGCAAAGTGTTTTTTTAGCATATATAACAAAACATTTTAATAAACTTACCATTTAGCACTTTACCATCTAAAAACCTTTACATACTAACTTCATGATGATTGACACTTATAACTTTGTACCTTCACAGTATAAATGTCTTTAAATATAAAAAAGAATATGTGCAGTCAAAGTTGTATAAGTTTTTCAACCTTTATTCCCATATCAAAGCTAAATAAATTAAAAAAAAAACACTTGAAAACTTAATACAAATAATAAAGAAATTAAAGCATGAGACAAAAAATCTAAAATAGCAACATTACTTAAATTCATATCGAGATTAACATAAATAAAATGTTAATTTTGATAAAGAAAATGAACATTAACAATTACATTTGGAGATGAAAAGTCAAATCGATGTTTTTCAAAATCTTAAAATAATTCAAGATTTTATCATCAAATTACCCAAAGGGGAGAGATGATTTGAATGATGGGATATGACTTATAGAATAATGATTATTTATTTATTTCTGTCAGTAGGTACAACTGAAAACATGGTTGGTATATCTACCTAATAATATCTTAATTCGATCTAATAATTTTATAACCAAAATGTATTATTTTATGCAGTGTGATTTGACAAAAAGGTCAATTGAAATTTTGTCATTTTTGATAATAAATACATAATGCTGAACTTTTTAAATCAAGTATGACGTGGATAACCATGTTGATTTGTTTTTCTCTAATCAATTTCATTGTTAAATTTATTAATATTCTTTTTCTACTTTATTTTATTATAATTTCATTTCATCTTCCAATTGTTGAATAACTTGGTTGTACTCAATTTTAACTCTTACTCCTTAACTTTCATTATTAAATTATTAAAATTGCTTGATTCTTTTTTGCTTTTATAATAACTGAAAATGGAGATGAATTTGGAAATTGTGGAAATAGATAAAGTATAATATTTTCGCTCACTTATTCAATTATGGTAGACTTGTTTACTTTTATATATGGGAAAATAAGGAAATATATCCCCATCTTTTACAAATTAGGGAAATGTAACGCCCCAAACTGACCTTCCCAATTTGGGGTCGCGTTACATTGATGTTTCAGGTTTTGTTAAACATTTTCTCACTTTAAATAAATAAGCGGAAGACTTTAATTAACAGGAAAGATAATTTAGTAACATAAAGAAGTACTTCGAGTCAGTTTCAAAATAAAAGTATTCAAACAGTATTCAGAATTTGGGAAGGATAGAACAAAGTGTGTGTAGCAGCGTGTGTGTAACGTGCGGAGATATGCATATGAAGATGCATATCTCAGGATCTATGAGTTCAATTTCTTCACTTCGCCGGTTTACACCCCTGCTCGCCCATCCTTGCTGCTCAACCTGCGTATTTTAGAAATAATACGAGGGGTTGAGTACTAATGTACCCAATGAGAAACATGCCCGAAAATATACATTATATATGAGAAATGTTATGCAACTCACACAGATAGACACGGGGTTTTGTTGAAAGAAACCGTGCTATCTAAAACATTTTCTTTTGTGCGCTATTTAAACATGTTATTATATATGTTATTGTTTTGTAACCGGAAGCTGGCCTACTTCCAAGTTACGATGACTAGTTAGGAATGATTAAACATTCAACACACTATCATCTAAGTGCACTAATCTCGGAATTCACTTCGAGATCCGATTGTATTTTAATTAATCAATCACTTCCCTCAGGGTTTAAGGTCACTACCATTTCACCCGTGTTTCTTATCTTTTCAGGGTTTAAGGTCACTACCATTTCACCCAAATCTTGCAAACTTAAGGTTGCTAACCTTTACAGTTAATAAGAGTAGCGCATGTACTAATAGTACATGGTTCTTGTCTTATTAATACCTCTCTGTTGTTAGCATTCAACAGAGGACAAATATAATAGCACAAAAACAAGCATAGCGATCTCAATTTAAAACAAAGCAATTTTAACACATTTTGAAAGGAAAACACACATTTGATTTTATACTGAAATAGTTTCCCACCTGGTGTTTGGCTTTGGTTATAGGTGCTTTCCCGCTAGTATGAGCTTAACTCCCTCAACGTTCAACTCCTACAATAATAAGGGATCACTAAATTAGGACAGACGATCTAGGACAAGACAAATTAACCGAGTCCGAAACCAACTCACAATCACGTTTATCTCAACATAATCTCCTTAACTCCTTTCATTCAATTCATCATCGTTCACATCTCAAAATCCACATTCAATCTCATATCAATTCATATTCTCATGCTTAACATGCTTCCCATTTCATATATTGAAGTTAAGGATTGAAAATAATTCGAAATGGAAGAAGAAACGGCTCAAAAATCATGTTTTAACCCTCAAGGTCGTAGTCCATTCCGAACGGAATTCGTCCATCCCGAGCGGAACCGACGACGAACCATTATTTGCCCTACCGTGGGCTGCCCCGAGCAGGACCGACCCATCCCGAACGGGATGGAGTCCTGGCTCTCGTCTGTTGCCCGTTCGAGACTCGTCCCGAGCGGGATGCTTCCGTCCCATTCAGGACGAGTCGTCTTCTTCGACGAACTCGCCGGATTCCACCCTGAAACTCGACATATTTTCCGATCTACTCATCCGATCTTACATGCAATCACATATAAACACTCCCTAGACTCCCTAGAACATGATTCCAACCTTTAAACACGAATTTAATCACCAAAAACAAAGGGTGTAGAAGGCTCACCGGAAAACTCCTCTCACGGCGGCGGTGCTTGATTCCGGCAACCAAACTCGCTTCTCAAGGTGTCCGAAAGGTCTCTACAAGACGGGAAACACATTACAATCAACCAAATTCCAATTCCATGGCCATATAACAAGATCTAATTCCTTAAATCCGAAATTCAAAGGTTATGAACACACTACCTTCTCTCTTCAATAACTTCGTCAATACTCCGCCTCACGAAGTCTACCTTAGCTCGAATCAAAGCTGGGAGTGAGAGCTTTCCGATGGTGGTGGCCGCTCGGTCTGAGGTGGCCGGAGTTGGGGTGGAGGTTTTGGGAGAACTCTCACTTTCTCTCTCTAGCTCAAAGCATGGTGATATGCAAATGAGTGTGATTTTTCCCCATATATTTGTCTTATGAGACTCCCCATCTCACAATATATATACATGTATATATGTACTTATACTAATATAATCTAATTATATCCACCTTATCTAGTATTGTTCCAACTCATTAATCCATAAAATCCATAATCTTACCCTTCTCATCAATCTCATCAATTAAACCATGATAAATCCTCCATTTCTCACAATGAATTTACAACTAGGTAATACAATTAATTTCCTAAGTCGAAATTACGAATAATACGTAAAAATTGGGGATAATTCTCTTTATTAAATCGATCAAGCCTTAAATTCGTTTAATTACATGCGGGGTATTACAGGAAATATATCCCTAAGTTTTACTGTTAGGGAATTATATCCCAAAGTATAGTTCTGTTAGGGAATTTTGTCCTCATGTGCTGACTAAGCAGTTAAGTGTCATGTGGCGCTGAAGTGGTATTTGACTCAATGCCACATGGTGTCACATCAGCGCCACAAGGCAAAATGACGTGGCATTTTTTATTTTAAAATATATAAATATTAATTAAAAATAAAATTATAATTAAAAAAAGAGTAAAATTTATATAAATAGTTATTGTCTTATTTTACTCTTTTTTCAATAATGATTTAATTTTTAAATAAAATTTATATAACTTTATTTTCTTCATTAAATTATAATTAAAATATAAAATTATAAGTTGAGTTATAAATATATTATATATATAGTATGGATATTAATAATATTTATTTTATTTCGTTCATAAAAATAAATGAATATTATGTTGTATTAAAATATTATTATAAAATAATAATGATAATAATAATAATTCAGATTTTAATTATTTTAAAAATTCACGTGAAATCTGAATTCTTTAAAAAAAAATTTAAAAAAAATTGAATTTTTATTATGATCACTATTATTTTATGAATAATATTTTAATACAAAATAAATATTTATTTATTTTTATGAACGAAATAAAATAAATATTATTAATATACATATTGTATATATAATATATATATATATATAACTCAACTTATAATTTTATGTTTTAATAATAATTTAATGAAAAAATAAAGTTATATAAATATTAATTAAAAATTAAATTATTATTGAAAAAAGAGTAAAATAAGACAATAATTATATATAAATTTTATTCTTTTTTCAATCATATTTTTATTTTTGATTAATATTTATATATTTTAAAATAAAAAATGACACGTCATTTGTCATGTGGCGTTGATGTGGCACCATGTGGTATTGTGTCAATTACCACCTCAGCGCCACATGGCACTTAACTACTTAGTCAGCACAGGAGGACAAAATTCCCTAACAGAATTATACGTTGGGATATAATTCCCTAACATAAAAACTTGGTGATATATTTCCCTAATTTGTAAAAGGTGGGGATATATTTCCCTATTTTCCCTTTATATATTTATACAATAGAGATAGATCAATAAACAATTTTATTATATATAAATATATATATATGTATAGGGAGTGGATCACCTACTAAAAATTAATTTGTGCTAAATAGGAATGAATCTACACCATTTATCTAAAAAAATCAATGGTTGAGATTAAAATATTTTCCCAGATTTTATATTTTTTTGCTTATAAATCATGCTTAATCGAATTAAGCACGATTTATAAAGCAATTAAGCACGGACGAAAATTATGCTTAACTTTTTAATCTTTATGCTTTAATTTCAACCATTGATGCTATCAATCCAATGGCTGAGATTCATTCCTATTTAACACAAACTTTAATTTTATTTAGAGTGGATCGGCCTTGATTCCTCTTCAGCTGATTACATATCCGAGAAACTTCCTGGACGAGACACAGAAGATGCATTTGTTGGGTTCAGCCTCATATTGAACCTTTCCAATATCTGGAATGCCTCGGATAGATGCCGAAGATGATCTTCGAAAGAATTTGACTTAACCTAGATATCGTCTATGTATACCTCCATGGTTCGGCCTATCTGATGTTCGAACATTCGGTTCATTAATCTCTGATAGGTCGAACCTGCATTTTTAAGGTCAAAAGGCATAACTTTGTAGCAATAAATCCCTTGGTTGGTCATAAACGCCGTCTTTTCCTCGTCTGGGGGGTAAATTTTAATCTAATTGTACCCCGAGAAGGCATCCATGAAGCTCATAATGCCGAACCCCGCAATGGCATCGACGAGTCGATCGATGTGTGGGAGTGGGAATGGGTCTTTCGGGCAAGCTTTGTCTAAATTTGTGTAATCCATACAAATTCGGTTCTTGTCGTTCTTCTTCTTGACCACAACCATGTTTGCAAGCCATTCGGGATATTTTACTTCCCGAATGAATCCTACCTTAAGTAGATTATTGACCTCTTCGTCAATTGCCTCATTTCGCTCGGGGGCGAATCTTTTACGTTTTTGTTTAATTGGCTTAAATTTTGAATTGATGTGTAGTCTGTGGGAGATGATCGAGGGATCAATTCCTGGCATATCAGAGTGTGAAAAATACAAAATTTTCTTTATTTTTGGCAAGGAAGGTTTGTATTTCACGTCTTTGTTCGTCGATCAATCTTTCCTCGACAAAGGTTGTTCGAGACAGACAATCCATGTCAAGTGAAATTTCTGAACTATTCTCAATTTGCACGATTTCTGCCATGTGAACTGTTCGAAGAGTTACTTCATAACAACTCCTCGAATCAAGTTGATCCCCTCTGATAGTTCGAACTCCCCATGGAGTTAGAAACTTTATCATCTGACGATAGGAGGATGGCACGGCTTTCATAGCATGAATCCAGGGTCGGCCAATCAAAACATTGTATGGAAACGAGTTGACATGTTCAGTCCCTCGGCGAATACTGGCAGTGTTATTTCTCCGAGAGAATTTAGTTTCTCTCCGCTGAACCCAATGAGTGTAATTGGGTCTTCGATGATATTCATCTTGGAGATGCCTATTCCTCGTAGGGCTTTGAGGAATATGACATATGAAGAGGCCCCGGTGTTAACGAGGATCCTCTTGACTTGGCAATTTGTGATCATCAAAGTGATGACGAGTGCGTCATCATGAGGATGTCGAGCTTTGACTTTATCTTCGGCTCCGAAATAGATTTCGAAGGGAGATGATTCGATCTGTTGGATGGGTTGATTCCTCATATCTCGGCAATGCTTCTTGGCCGCATTGCGGAAGGACCCTGTCATCGAGGTGTAGGGTTTTTCCGTGAACCGAATCACCAAAACCAAACTGAACCGGATCGATTTATGGATATTGCTCATAATTAATTATTCTCAAAACCCTAGCATGCTCCTATGAATTTAATGCATAATTGTGGATTGAGAGATTACCGTAAATCCGTAGTGTCTGTACCGATCTTTTGCGTTTGAATTCCAAAATCCAATTCAACCACGCAATCCGATTTCTCTGCGGAAACAGAAATTAGAAAACTAATTTCTAGAGAAAATTGAAAATAAAGAAAGGGAAAGAAGAAATCTGTTGTTCTCCAGATTAGATCTTCAGATCTGTGTCCCGGTGCTATTCAGATCTACTACTGGTGAGGACTCCGTAGATCTGTGGCTTGAGCAGGACCAGAATCGAAATTCTCCTCCTTCTCCTCTTGGGATCGGCGCCTCTTCTCTCTCTGCCCTAGGGTTTTGACTGATTTGAATAATCACAAAAGGTAGCTAGGGTTTCCAGAGAGAGTGGTCTATTTATAGACCCAGGGTTTTATCCCTAATGGGCTACTGGGCTCAATTCGGCACACTTATTTGAGCCAGACCTGGGACCTAATGCAAATAATAAAGTGGGCCTATAAATTAATTAATTCCCATGTCCACAACCCAGGACACAATTAATTAATTAATATTAATTTTTTTTCACCACAGAATTAATACTAACCTAACCCTTTATTACCACGTTGTGAGAACGGGTTGCATTAATTGAGAATCCCCATATTTAAGGTTACCGGACATCCATTAATTAATCGGAGCTTCTGACAAGCTCTAACTACAATTAATTAATATCTTATTATTCCTGAGTAGTACCACTCAAACCTTATCACTCGTGCCTGAACTTAATCAGCCTGCAGGACTTTGGCACGATGAATGTTATTGAGCTCCTCAGGGAATGTCCCCATCCTATTACTCGGATATGGTTACCTAAGTTCAGTCTCAGGCGGTACTACACAAACTGCTGTTACCCAAGATGCGGATATACGAGCGCGCTGTGTTGGCTCTCCACCATGACAAGTCAAAGCAATAGTCAACCCGTGCAAACCCCTGAACCTTCGTTAGGGTTTGGACTCAATCAATATAACGAGATCTTTTATTCGTTGATGTCAGACAGACGAATATATCTCACTGCGGTCCATCAATACGCCACCTCTGCGTACCAGCATGTCAAGTAACCAAGACAGACTACTTATTCCGACAATGCCGCAGCCATCCGGACAGACGTATCCTCATATGCTGTCTCGGCTGTGATCATGTTTATGTCTCACTAGGTCAAGTGATCATACTGTCTTCTGCGATCTACAATACGCTGTATGATCGTCCCTATCAGTGAGACAAGAGGATACCATTGTTCATACATGTACGATTGTTAACAGATAGGAGAAATAAACCGTTGTATACTCATTGTAATAAATGCTTTCAGTATACAAAACCCATCAATCTCCCACTTATACTCAAAGCATAACTAAGCTATTACAGAGTATACAGTCCGTCTATCTAGTCTGCTGTCTTTAACCACTATCAGTGGTCGGCATCCACCTCAGACCCAGCTCACGAATATGTCTTTCGTAAACTTTCTGCGGCAAGCTCTTTGTAAACGGATCAGCAAGATTGTCAGCAGTGTCAATCTTCTTAATCAGCACATCGCCCCTCGATACGATTTCTCGTATGATATGGTACTTTCTCTCTATGTGTTTGCTTGCCCTGTGAGACCGCGGTTCCTTTGAGTTTGCCACCGCACCAGAGTTATCACAATAAATTGTGATGCTCCTCGGCAAAACTCGGGATCACGCCCAACTCGAAAAGGTAGTTCCGGAGCCACACCCCCTCTTTCGAGGCATCGGAGGCGGCGACGGCGACATATTCCGCCTCCATGGTGGAGTCAGCAATGCATTTCTGCTTTGAGCTCCTCCAAGATACAGCTCCACCTCCCACGGTAAACACATAACCTGAGGTCGATTTCTTCTCATCCTGGTCCCCTTGGAAATCCGAGTCTGTATAACCCACAGGGCACAGATCCTCACTTTGATAAACTAGGCAGAAATTCCTAGTTCTCTTCAAATACTTGAGGATATGCTTTACAGCAGTCCAGTGCGCCTGTCCAGGGTTAGACTGAAATCTAGCTACCATGCCAACGGCATAACAGATATCTGGCCTGGTACAAAGCATCGCATACATGAGACTACCCACAGCCGAAGCATATGGTACAAGACTCATTTCATCTTTCTCCCGCTGTGTCTGAGGACACTGCCCACTAGAAAGACGAACGCCATGTCGGAAAGGTAGCAAGCCTTTCTTGGCGAGTTGCATGCTGAACCGGGCTATCACAGTATCCACATAGGATGCCTGGGATAAGCTCAACATTCTTCTTTTACGATCTCGTAAGACCTTAATCCCAAGAATGTAGCCAGCTTCACCCAGATCCTTCATTTGGAACTGTTCGGATAACCAAACCTTGATTTCAGACATCACTCCCTCGTTGTTTCCAAATAGGAGTATGTCATCAATGTATAGTGCAAGGAAGACCACGCTCCCACTGACACAAAGTCGGTAAACACAACTTTCGTTTTCCAACTGTGCAAATCCATAGGATTAAATCACATCGTTGAAACGTAAGTTCCACGACCTTGAAGCTTGCTTAAGTCCATACAAGGACTTCTTAAGCTTCCAGACAAGATGTTCTTCGCCTTTGCGCATGTAACCCTCGGGTTGCTGCATATAGATGTCCCTACCTTCTTCAAGGTAACCGTTTAGGAAAGCGGTTTTGACATCCATCTACCAGATCTCGAGGTCCATATGCGCAGCTATGGCAAGGAGTATCCGGATGGATTTGAGCATGGCTACGGGTTAAAAGGTTTCGTCATAGTCAATGCCCTCTTTCTGACTATAACCCTTTGCCACCAGCCTGGCCTTGAAAGCCGTAATCTTTCCATCCGCCCTTTCTTTCGTTTGTATACCCATTTCCACCCTATGGCCCTAAAGCCATCCGGCAAATCAGTTTTCTGGTATACATCATAGCAGTTATGGATTCAATCTCAGAATCCATGGCGACTTGCCATTTGGCAACATCCTTGTCATGCACTGCCTCTTCGTAAGTCAATGGGTCAGAGTCCTCATGTCCGTCATCCGGGCTCAAGTCCGAAGACTCACCCACAAACATGTAGCTTTCCGGTTGGAAAATAACTCTCCCACTGCGACGAGGCATCGGTGCCGTGTCAGTAGTAGGTGCAGTGACTTGTGGTCCTGCACCTTGCACTGAAGAACGTGTCTGTGGTGCTGTGCCTCTCACAGGTGCACCCACATCTACACGTTACCCTTCCCTTGGAATTGCATTCTCGTTCTCAATTTCTTGAAGAACGACATCACTCCTTGACCTGTGATTACTCACATACTCGTCCTCCAAGAATCTAGCGTTGGTGCTTACAACGACTCTTTGACTCTCAGGGCAGTAAAAGTAACCACCTTTCGTTTGCCTGGGATACCCTATGAACAGCATTACTTTTGACCTGCTTTCTAACTTATCAGGTTCCTTCGACAGTACGTGTGCCGGACAGCCCCATACTCTAAACTTGCACAAACTGGGTTTGCGACCAAGGAAGAGTTCAGCAGGCGTCTTAGGAACTGATTTAGAAGGCACCACATTAAGCACGTAAGCCGTTGTTTCCAATGCGTAACCCCAAAACGAAATTGGTAAGTTTGCATAACTCATCATTGATCTTACCATCTCCAGAAGAGTCCTATTTCTTCTTTCAGCTACACCGTTTTGCTGGGGAGTACCCGGTGCAGTCCATTGGGATGTTATCCCATTTTCTGACAAATACTGCAGAAACTCGTTACCGAGGTATTCGCCACCGCGGTCAGATCGCAGCGACTTGATAGTTTTCCCGACCTTCTTTTCTACCTCATCCTTGAACTCTTTGAATTTCTCAAAGCATTCAGACTTGTAGCGAAGCAGGTAAACATATCCGTACCTTGAGTAATCATCAATGAAAGTGACGAAGTACTCGTACCCTCCACGAGCCTGCGTGGACATCGGTCCACATAAGTCAGAATGGATCAATTCCAACACTTCCTCTGCTCGAGACTGACTAGCCTTGAAAGGCCTAGTTGACATCTTGCCCTCGATGCAGGATTCGTAGACTTGATAAGGTACAGCCCGGACTAAGTCCAATGTACCGTCATCTGCAAGTCTCTGAATCCGCTTCAAGCTGATGTGACCCAGTCTCAAGTGCCAGAGATATGTAAGATCCTTATCAGAAGAAGTAAGTTTTCTCTTCCTAGGATTATCAATTACGGATGAATTACATGCAATACTTGCGGAAGACTTATGATTACAGTTAACAACATAGAGAGAATTATTCAGCATTCCACGACAGATAACACCGTTATTACCAATGATAGAAACACCACTATCAAAAATAACTGAAAATCCATCAACATAAAGTTTGGAAACTAAAATAAGATTCCGCCGAAAATCCGGCACATACAAAACATCTCTCAATGTTAAAACGGAATCATCAAAGTACAAGGTGAAATCTCCAATGGCAGCTGCACTCACTTGTGCTGCGTTCCCCATCGAGATGGTAACCTCGTCATTCTTCAACACCCTCCTCGGTGTGAACCCCTGCAAAATGTAACAAACATGATCAGTAGCTCCAGTATCCACTACCCACGAATGAGTAGAAACCGATGCTAAACATGTTTCCGTTACAAATGCAAATGACGTACCTTGTCCCTTGCTTCTGCATGCCTTCTCACTTGAAGTGACACCAACCACCTTCATTTCATTTGACCTTCTCTCACGTGATCTGCGATCAATCATATTCTTGCACACAGTATGAACCACATCTTTCAATGTGCCCAAGTTGTGCTCAAGATCTGATAACTCAGACTCCCATGAAGGTACAAAGGACTGTCCTGCTACAAGATCAGTAAGCAACTCCTTGAAAGAGTACTCACTTCTCTTAGCTACATCCTTCTCAAAGTCATAGAAAGAAAGTGGTAATGAGTTCAGGATAATATCGATCTTGGCCCGATTGCTGATATTTCCACCTCCACGTGTGAATCATTTCATGGTGTTATCCATGATCATCACATGCAGTGTCACCGAACTGCCATCAACCATTCTCTTACAGACAAGGTCTCTAACGAGATCACAGTTGACAGTTCGTTCCACTTCACCATACGTTCGCACCAAGTCCATCCAGATTCCTACAGAGCTACAATAGCCCTTGTACTTGAGCTTAAGTTCTCTAGAAAGGTTATCTGAGATTAATTTGTAAGTAAAATCCTCAGATGCCACCCAGCTGTCATAGAACTCCTTCTCACGTCTAGATACTTTATGGTAACGTGGGGCAAGTGGCATCATAGTGAGAACAAACATGTGTTGTTTAGTCAGGAGAATATACTCAATGCAATATCTCCACTCATGGAAGTTTGGACCAGTAAGAGGATTGAGAGCAAGTATATGATCGACAGTAGACTTAGACATATCTGAAACAATAAAGAATCTTAAATAAGAACATACATGTTGAACTTCGAAAACAAATGCATTGAAAACCTTTTAATAAATCAAATACAAATGTTTTCCACTAATTGCCCAAGAGTTCCCACCGCAAGCTACACTCGTAGACGTTTACGATGTCACCCTCAACCAGAACTGCGGGTTTTAAGCCCCAATCCATTTAATTTCACTACCATGTCAGGATGCTTTTGACACTAGAAATTAATAATTAGTGAAAACCTTAGACCAAGCCATCTCTCAAGAACAGGGATGCAATTCTTGCATTATATTCTAAGATGATTCTAAGCAATTAACCACAAATTTAACTCCGGCCAAAAGAGACAGTTTAGCATGGCACGTAACCATACCGCACAGCCCTTAAAGCTTTTGTTATCTTTAATTTAAATCAATCCTAGAATACTTGTGAAAGAGGTCTACGCAAGCTACACTCGTATACGTTTATGCAAAGCCCTCCCACTATTCACATGATTTAAATTGTTTGTTGATAAACACTCATTCTGTGCACTTTATTGATAGGATTATACCCGAATTATACCTCAGATCTAGTTACTACGTGATGTTTTCACGCATTATTCTTTTTCTTTAAGAAAATATTACGTTTGGTTTTGTTTGATGTTGTTTTCACAGATTTTATGCTTATCCGAGTTAAGATGGGAAGTTTGAGCAAGCATCATGGCAGCTGCTCAGTGCTAGCTTGCACCGGGAAGAAGAAAGAGTCAGAAAATGCCGAAGAACTCACAAAAGGGTTTCGAAGCATATCCGGCGACCCAGGGGGAGAACCGGCGACCGCCGGTTGTGAAAGTGCCTTCGCAGCACAGCCGGCGTCCAGGCTGCATATCCGGCGACAACGCCGAATAATCGGCGGTCAAGTGGAAAAACCGGCGACCGCCGGTTGTGCAACCGGGTCGCCGGTTCTGCATTTTTTTTCTATTTCCTTCGTAACGCTTTCGGCGACCCTCTCGCATGTCCTGCGATCGCCGAGCGTGCTTTCTTACTCGCCGGTTGTGCAAGTTTTGACGTATTCAGAAGAATCCCAAACCCAAAAATCATATCTTTTGCAGATTTAAAAATCCCCATCTATAAATATGAAGTCCAAAAACGTGAGTAGGTTCCTGATTTTATTTTCAAAAATTCCTAAGGCTAGATAATAGAGTTTTCGACAGAGAACCAAGGAGAACTTGAAGAGCAGGTCAAGATTTGAAGATTGAAGACTTCCGGGTTTTTAATTTCCATGTTTCTTGTTAATTTGACTCTTCATCTCTTTGTTTTTCCAGAATTTAGCATGATTGGCTAAATTCTTTTGTGGATTCTAGGGTTTTGAAACTTTGTATTTATTCATTCAACAATTTGTGTAATTCAATGTTCCTTTTCCTTTGATGTTCTAATTTAATTTGGGATTTTCATTAATTGCGGTGAACTGGCCATTGATTGCGATTTGAATTGATAGTTTTTGAACCGAGAGGTCTAGGTTATCAATTAAGATGCAAATAAATTAGATTTATTAGAACAATTGTCCGAGAGAAATTTGAGCTTTTAAAGGGTTTAAAATCGAAGGTTTTTATCAAGAGTAAAATTTCTTTTGCGCATCCGAGAGGAGTCACTAGGAATTTTATTTCCATGTTGTGGTTTAGAGTCCGAGAGGATCACCTGATAACATATTTGCGATTGCTCACATCTTTGGGAATTAAATTGGGATTGAATTGCATGAAAAGTTGTCTGTTTAATATTCAAAGTGGATTGCCCTGGAATCCTGTTTTCTCATAAGTTTTTCGAAAATTGTTAATTGAATCTTTTTATTTAGTTATTGCTTTAAAATCATTGCTAGTTTAAATAAAAATCAAATCTCTTTTCTGATTCACCTAGATAGTAGTACGATATCTACGTTTTAGTGCTTGGTTATATTTCGAGCCTGCAGTCCTTGAGTTCGATAAATTATTACTTGCCCTCTGCAGTGATCTGTACACTTGCAGCTTTAGCGCGTTGAAAAACGCGCTATCATTTGTCTAGAAATCCCAACAACCGTATCCATGTACCTCCGTGAACTAGCAAGCTACACTCGTAGACAAACACTAGAACGAGAGATACACTTACAGCCTAGGACCGCTTTATGGAGGTCTATTGATTTTAATTAAAAAAATATGCTTAGTATTTTTCTTTTAAAAGGTTTCTTCATGCGCACACATAATTTCTTTTTGTCATTATATTTTCCAAATTTTTGCATGTAATAATACAAGCCCAAAAATTCCCAGAATATAATCCAACGAAAGAAATTAATCACATAAGCATGCTTGGAAAGCTGTAAATAATAAAAGCAGTAAAACATGCTTTTCCTATAATCTACACATGCTTAATTGCGCACATAAATAAATCACATATCATATGAGGACAATTAAGGCAAACAAAAATTCCTCGTGGCCCCAAAATAAATAGAAAATAATATCTATCTATTACAAATTTGAATTTTGAATTTAATGGATAAATTCAAAATCTTCTCAAATCTTCAAGGGCCTCCAAATCTTG
Source organism: Plectranthus barbatus (assembly GCA_026898455.1). Lineage (NCBI taxonomy): Eukaryota > Viridiplantae > Streptophyta > Magnoliopsida > Lamiales > Lamiaceae > Plectranthus > Plectranthus barbatus. The sequence goes on along the minus strand of JAPKLW010002355.1, from coordinate 63,312 downwards.
ATACACCAAATCTTTTGGATTTTTAGGCCTTTGTGATCTGATGATTTGCCCTAACCCTAATGCAAACCTAGGGTTTACACAGGATTGCACAAACTACCAAAACACAAGCCACCGCGACGGGACAGCAGCAGCCGACGACGACCGCCGCCGCCGCGCGCGCTCGCCCAGCGGGCTCGCACGCGCGCGTGCGCGCACCTCGCGCTCGCGCGCACCCAGCCCCGCGCCCTGCGCGCGCCGTGCGTGCTGAGTGCCGCGCCTGCCGTCGTCCGTCGTGCCCTCCGCCGTCCCTTCGTCGGCTCCATCTTCGTTCTTCGTCCTCGACCCGTTCAATTACAGATTTGAAAATACAGAAACTATTCTATTACAATTTCAAATCTATTCTAATCACGGATTTTCTCGTGATTTTACAAAATAATTCAGCCCTACACGGATAAACCACCGCGGGTTGAATCAACGGGTTGCCACGAGGAACAAAAACCAACATCCACAATAATAAATTCATACATGCATATTATCGAATTTAATTATGAACAACAGAGCCATAATTCAGAAACCTCGCTCTGATACCAAGTGTAGGGTTTTTTCGTGAACCGAATCACCAAAACCAAACTGAACCGGATCGATCTATGGATATTGCTCATAATTAATTATTCTCAAAACCCTAGCATGCTCCTATGAATTTAATGCATAATTGTGGATTGAGAGATTACCGTAAATCCGTAGTGTTTGTACCGATCTTTTGCGTTTGAATTCCAAAATCCAATTCAAACACGCAATCCGATTTTTCTGTGGAAACAGAAATTAGAAAACTAATTTCTAGAGAAAATCAAAAATAAAGAAAGGGAAAGAAGAAATTTGTTGTTCTCCAGATTAGATCTTCAGATTTGTGTCCCGGTGCTATTCAGATCTACTACTGGTGAGGACTCCGTAGATCTGTGGCTTGAGCAGGACCAGAATCGAAATTCTCCTCCTTCTCCTCTTGGGATCGGCGCCTCTTCTCTCTCTGCCCTAGGGTTTTGACTGATTTGAATAATCACAAAAGGTAGCTAGGGTTTCCAGAGAGAGTGGTCTATTTATAGACCCAGGGTTTTATCCCTAATGGGCTACTGGGCTCAATTCAGCACACTTATTTGGGCCTGACCTGGGACCTAATGCAAATAATAAAGTGGGCCTATAAATTAATTAATTCACATGTCCACAACCCAGGACACAATTAATTAATTAATATTAATTCTTTTTCACCACAGAATTAATACTGACCTACCCCTTTATTACCACGTTGTGAGAACGGGTTGCATTAATTGAGAATCCCCATATTTAAGATTACCGAACATCCATTAATTAATCGGAGCCTCTGACAAGCTCTAACTTCAATTAATTAATATCTTATTATTCCTGAGTAGTACCACTCAAACCTTATCACTCGTGCCTGAATTTAATCAGCCTGCAGGACTTTGGCACGATGAATGTTATTGAGCTCCTCAGGGAATGTCCCCATCCTATTACTCGGATATTGTTACCTAAGTTCAGTCTCAGGCGGTACTACACGAACTGTTGTTACCCAAGATGCGGATATACGAGCGCGCTGTGTTGGCTCTCCACCATGGCAAGTCAAAGCAACAGTCAACCCGTGCAAACCCCTGAACCTTCGTTAGGGTTTGGACTCAATCAATATAACGAGATCTTTTATTCGCTGATGTCAGACAGACGAATATATCTCACTACGGTCCATCAATACGCCACCTCTGCTTACCAGCATGTCAAGTAACCAAGATAGACTACTTATTCCGACAATGCCGCAACCATCCGGACAAACGTATCCCCATACGCTGTCTCGGTTGTGATCATGTTTATGTCTCACTAGGTCAAGTGATCATACTGTCTTCTGCGATCTACAACACGCCGTATGATCGTCCCTATCGGTGAGACAAGAGGATACCATTGTTCATACATGTACGATTGTTAACAGATAGGAGAAATAAACCGTTGTATACTCATTGTAATAAATGCTTTCAGTATACAAAACCCATCACGAGGAGCCCCAGTGAGGACGTTGATGACCCTCTCGATTTCTGGCTGTTTCAGCTCCTCGGGTAGAGGCTGCTGATTTGCTCCTGTGGTCGGGGTCTTGTTTTTTAAGGCTTGACCTCGGCTCATTCCCGCAGGGGAGGCTGGGAGTTACACCGATGGCAACTTGTCTGGTTTTTCGGTGCACTAGAATACTTCTTCCGAATGGCATAAGTGTCCGATTTCTTCCTCGATCTTCAAAGAAAACTGACTCCTCCTTGTGCAAACCCTTCCTTTCTTGGTAGGTTTTGGACATGTTAGGAGTCCTTCAGCGAGAAGTCAATCGACCTCCCTTTTAAGATCTCGGCAGTCATCAGTCTGATGACCATGGTCTTGGTGAAAATCACAATATAAAGATATGTCCATGAGTTCGGGACTCGTGAGCATTTTCCTCAGCTATCTGACCTCATTACCGATCTTCTGTATTTCTCGAACAGCAGTTCGTAGTGACATTTTCTGTTCTTGGGGCGTGCTGTAACCTTCATTCCCTGCTTGGATGATTCAGCTCGAGTAGGGTAGGGTTGGTATCGGTTGTTGGCTCGTGTCTCGCTCTTTTTGTCAGGCTAGCCTGACTGAGCCTTACCCTTGTTTCTTCGGCCAAAATTTTCTTCTTCGACTTCTTATCGAATATGGACTTCGGCTCGTGCCAGAATCTCACCATGGTCGAGCAGGGATACTTGACCAACTTTTAGAAGAGATTTGAATTTCTTCTGAGGCCCTTCTTGAATGCCGAAACTGTCATTTCTTCGAGACGGTTCGGGATGGTTACTTTCACTGAATGGAATCACTTCAGGAAGTCCTGAAGGGATTCGCTTTCCTTTTGGACGACGGAATAAAGGTTGTCTGATCTTTTCAGTGTTCTTCGGCTGCTCGAAAAGTGTTGGACGAAGGATCCGTTCAGCTCGGCAAACGAAGAGATAGAGTTGGGGGAAGGTGCATTAACCAATGCATGGCCGGCCCGTCCATGCAGGCCCCAAAACTCTTACACATTTAGGCTTCGCGTTGGTGATGTCGTATAACTTGATGTTCGGCATTGTGAACCGAGAAGGCAGTTGTATGGTCGAGATCCTTCGAGTGAAGGGGGATTCGGAATAACTGTCCAGCGGAATGCTCTTTGGAGGAGTTGGTGCCCCTGGAATGAGGGACATGAATTTTTGCATTTGCTCGAGTTGTTTTTCAAGTAATTTGATTTTTTCCCCTGATTTGTCGTCCTCGGTCCGGGCCCCACTACCGTTGGGTTCCGTTCGAACTCAGGAGGCTTCCTCCTCCTCGGTCTCGAGTAGAGGGGTTCTGCTCCTTGAGCAGGTTTCGGTCTGCCCTTCGTTGTGGGCTGAAGTCGATTGCCGATGAAGAGCTTCGGCTTCCACTGTGACCCTTATGTTCTCTTCCTGTAGATTACAAAGTTCTTCTTCCCGATGCTTGAGTTCGACCTCGAACTCCGCAGCGCTTCGGAAGACTTCGTGCCCAATGGGTGGGTTGTTGTTGTTGTTGTTCTCGTTGTTGCGGTTGTTCTCCATGATTATGATATCTTTCCTTCTTGTTTGGCCCTCCTTCTAGCGCCAATTGTTAATGCACGAATTTTATAGAGGTTTATTTGGCAATAATACTTGATAAAATAAACCGGGAAATATAAATAGGCGAATATAGTTGCTTAATTGAAAGTAGAATTTGAATGTTTTTTGCTCTTTTATTGTTGTATTTAGTGCTTGAATTCAATGTGTTTTTGTACAATAAATGCAACCCTAAGGAGTAAATACAAGAAGGCAGCTCTAGATGTAAGGTCACAATGCTTCGGTCGAACCGGTATTTCGAATGGTCGTGTCTCTTCGGCCGAGCTGGTTTCAACTTGATATAGTTCGAGTCAACAATCCGGGTTTTCACATAGTTCGAACTATTTAGTTTGACCGGAAAGTAGTTCGGTCAATCTTAAGCTTAGCGGTTCTATAGCTCGGCTAACTATAAGTTGCACCAAACAATCTGCCTTACTCTCACTATCTTGCATCTCAACACTCCCTCTTTGGGCTTTATTATTTGATGGACTCTGAAATGGGCTCACTCATTTCTGGGTAATAAATAAATGAATGCCACTACTGCTTGACCTCTATGAACAAAATGAGTTCAAGCTAGCATATGGGATAAAGTAGCTGGATAATCAATGTATCAGAATTTTAGATAAGTGTCACAAATCTTGTCCCAACTGCTAGATAGATCTGTGGTTGTAAAATAATAATGAGAAACATTTGTGTTCAAAGGCACCCCCAAATGTTTCAATGCAACACCGGTCTAGGATAGTTGACCCTATCTTAATGGTGAGAATTTCCAGCTGATCATCTGTCCCTGGACTTGAACACACCACCATTCAATCAAATGAGCATGCTACCTTCACCAACATCTGTAGATGAAGTGATAGCTTGTTTATTCTATTGATCTTGCTGATTTTCACCTTCTGCCTGCTTCACAGTTGGTGCTTGGTACCTACAAACATCGAATCCTGCCTTTTATGCAAAACAATAATATAACTAAACCATGAAATGGAAGCAGGAAAAATAAATATAAAATCTCCTAAATTATCAAAGGGTAATTCTAAATGCAACCGCATTTTTGCTAAACACGGCCACTTTAAAAAATAAGAATTTAAATTATAATATAATTTTACAATATTACCCTTGTAGCCCCCATTTAAAGTTTAAATTGAAATAATAAAAATTAACTTAAACCTGCAGCCCCATCTTCATTTGCAGCCCCATCTTCATTTTCTAGAAATAAAAATAAAAAATAAGGCTTGATTTTGTAAGCAAATATTCAAAATGCTTGAATTTGAGGAATTGGATAATTTTCCTCTCATACCTATTATTGCATTCAGCGATCAAAAAAACCGTGCAAATGGCTCAGAAATGCAAACTGAAGATTGAAAAAAAAAAGTTTAGAAAAGAAGACATGATGAAAAATCTCCCCAAGTTGAATACACAATTTACGCACCGGAACGGGGTTGGTTGAAGGTGTTGGGGACGGTAGGGAAACTTCAACCTCGTGGTTGGCATATCCTGATAATGAACTCACTCCGTTTTTTTTATTCTGTCGAGAAGTTTGACAGTCTCCTCATTGGAAAGATTACCAGCTTGGCCAGTTGGCCGAAGTCAAAGCAAAAACCAAATTCGGGTTTTTCAAGAGCACGGCTAGCAGCTCGAAATCCGGTTCAGGTATACTCTCAGAACCACCAGATGCTGCATTAGTTTCATTGCTATGGTTTGGGTTACTGGATGAGGCTTCCAGGGGCTCGACATCGGGCAGCTGCTCTGTAGGAATTTCCGGGGTTAATGAATCGTCACAGTCCATTTCACGGTCCTACGGTTCTCTGGGATCACATGGGATTTCTTGTATTGTCCTGTAAAATACTTCTCTCTCACGTCTAGTTCTGCTTTTCTGAACTTCAACTATTTTGAATATTTGCTTATAAAATCAAGTCTTATCTTTTATTTTTTATTTCCAGAAAATGAAGATGGGATTGCAGGTTTAAGTTAATTTTTATTATTTTAATTTAAACTTTAAATGGGAGTTACAAGGGTAATATTATAAAATTATATTATAATTTAAATTTTATTTTTTTAAAATGGCTGCGTTTTGCAAAAAATGACTGTATTTAGAATCACCCATAATCAAAAGATGCAGTTACTATTTACCCCGGAGAATTCTTGTTCAGCTCAAGAGTTGATATCACAATACTAATCAAGGACACTTGACGCTTCAATCTTCAGCTGGGCCTTCTCTGGAATGAACTTACTCTGAGTTTTTTTGAGTTTGGGCTTCAACTTGTTTTCTTGGGTTAAATAAAATTCGGTTATCAACAACTATTGATTTGGATATAAAAGTCAAAGTTCTTGATTGTTACAGTTATGTTGGGACCGATGAAGTTACACCACTCAATTTATCCGTCACGATTGGAACAGACAATTATCAGATATTTATTCATAATAATTCTCTTTTTTAATAACTGATCTCACAATGTTGTCGTAACTCTTCTCATCTACCATTTTTGAGTTATAGATAAGGTGATGAGACTTCTAGAAAGGAATTGTAAGGTTTGTGGTATTTGTAACAATCTCAAAACTCATGTTTGAAATAAAAAATCTTCCTTAATTTACACAAATAGACGAACAAAGTAAAAAATATTCAAACAAATTTAAGAGAATGACTTATCAAGGAACATGAATTTTTTGTACTTTTTCCTTTTAAGGATATGAAAAATAGTTTAATTATTTATATATATAGAATTTTCAGTGCGAATCCATTATACACTTGTTTGTGTGGAAATGAGATTGATCTGTGCTTCTAAAACTTGCAGATCCTCTTGCTTCATGGTGACTATTGCTTCAACATCACCACCTCCACTCTTGCTGCTGCTGCTGCTGCTCACCAAAATCACAAGATTCTTGATGGGCATGGACGACGTGCTGAACCAGACCGGTTTCCCCCACCCATAATCCAGCTCGTAAACCGGAAACCCCCGCCAACTGGTGAAGTAGCACCACTCCACTTTCCCCAGCAACAGCAGAATCGACATCTTAGCCAAATCCCTGATGTAACTCTCCTCGCTCAACGGCTTCGTTATGTAGTCGCCTTCAACTCTTCGTATCGACCTCCTCAATTTGCTGATCAGCTCATGGAACTTTCCAGAAGAATCGTCGAAATCGAACGGCGACATGAAGCAGTTGCCGAACACGTTCTCGAGAAGCCCCGGCGGACTCGTTCTCGCTCTCAAGCTCACCGCCATGATTGCAGCGAAGATACTCGCACCTTTTGATCTGCCCGGCGCCGCCATGAAATGCTTCCATATGAATGCCGAGACGAGCTCCACGCGGCTGGGGTCCTTGACAACGGATTCAGGGGAGGAGGTGGCGATTCGTTTCAGAATCTCGAGTTTCTCGTTTTCAAATACAAAGGTTTTAGTCACGAACTCGTTGTTGGACTCGAATAATTTGATGAACATGGTGTACGGAAAGAAGCTGAAGGGCGGGAAATAATTACTCGTGCCGAAACTGAGCTCGGGAAGCTCGGTTTCGCCGCCGCCGCGGCATCTGGCGGCCCAAGCATTGAGGAACGCCATAGCAGAGGCGAGATCCCCGATTTTGTGCGAAATGCAGACGGAGACGACGAGGCCTCCACAGTCGAGGAAAGTAGTTTGAACGACGAGGAGTGGGCGTTGGCCATGGTCGAAAGTAGTACAATCGGGAGGGATGAACTGCTTCAGATCTTCCACGTGCAGGAAGTCGTTGAGGTGAGCATGGAGTCGGGCATGGATGAACTCGACGCCGGCGTCGTTGCAGTGGACGAAGTCGTTGGAGTGGAGCCTTCCTGCTAGTGGGTAGAATGATGGAAGAATATCCAAGAGGGAGTGCTTGAGTTTGTGAGAGATATGGAGAGGGTTGGATTCATGGGGTTTGAAGAAGAAGATAAGGGGAACGTATACGGGTGGTAATAATCTATCCAGGTAGGAAAGTTTGAGGGTTTTGAGGCGATGTGGAAGTTGTGGTGTCGGCTTTATCACTTCTGTGGAGATTATTTGCACGCCATTATTCATCATATTCATATTTCCAACGCCTCCGGGAGGAAATGCTAAGATAATATTTTTTTTTTTCTTTTTCTTTTTTGTCGAAATCTATATATTTAAAGATGCTCATATATAATATCTCTCGAGCTATTTTAAAAGAGTACGGCTTTGCGTCGCCAATCACCAATTATCTATTCAACTTTTTATGATATACTCCATATTCTACAAATAAAATTATTAGTTTTTATAAATTTTTTAATAATTTAAATCAATTTTATAAACTTAACCATCAGATTCATCTCATTCAATTAAAGTATATAATAGTTTTTAATAATTGATTTTCAATTTTAGCTAAAATTTGAGTTTTAAAAGTTATTGTAATTAGTAATGGAGAAAGTGGAATATTATAGCAGAAGAGAGAATTTGATTGGGTCACCAATCACGTACTTGGATCATCCAGATCCACTTGTTCACATCTTAAACTGAATTTGGAAACTTAAAGAAATCATACACCTACTACCTGTGTCACGTTTCAATCCAATTTCAGCGATAACTGATAATATCTCAGCATCTGTAACGTGGCAACGACAGTAAGCCCAACCTACAAATTTATCTATGAATACTAGAGGTGTAAATGAACTAAATTGTTCGTAAATTACTCGGATCTCAATTCAATAAAAATTCGTTCGAGCACGTCTATGAAATGATCCAAACTTACGCACAATAGTATTCGACTCATTAGCTAAAATTAAAAAGAAATATAAAATAATTATTTTTATAAAAATAATATTTTCATAATTTAAGAATAAAAATAATAATAAATCTTTCAAGTAATAAGAAAATCTAGATTTGAGTATGAATATGATATTAATTTTTGAATAAATAACTTTTTTCTTTAAAATAATAATGAATATTTTAAATATATTCTAAATTTAGAAAGCTCGTTTAGGCTCAATTAAAGCTTGATAAAGTTCGTGAACATCAAAATATTCGATAATAAAGCTCGAAGCTCGACTCGATACTAAATGAGTCAAACTTGAGCACGACGCTACTCGACTCGACTTGGTTCGATTACACCCCTATGAAGGACAACACAAGAAATCGTATCTATCCAGTTGTTGCCTAATGCCTTGTAGTGAATTTGGAAATGTCTTATTTGGATCATCATGTGCATATCAAAATTGTGGGAGAAGGAGCTGTGTAGATTAGCAAAGTGCAAGACATATTGTTGCACAAGACATATCAAGTCATTGACAACACACATTCAGTCAACAGAATGGCCTATAATCACACTATAAATGCATAATCAATTCATATCAAGACATACTACCTTCAAATTCAGTTGACACGGAGAATTACACAAATAAAGAAACCAAAGAAGAAGAAAGTTTTACAAATGAAGACAAGCAAAATTGTTGCAGCCAGTGGTCCAAATAAGTTGCTGCACTTACAGTTACAATGTAAACTTGAATAGTAAACCTAATTTTACCATCCAAAGCTGCTTCTATGCTTCATTTACTGCTGCCCTTCCTCGAACATTGCCATAGCCATAACCCCGGCCTCGTCCTCTCCCACCACCTCTGCCTCTTTCAAATCCAGCCCCTGCCAGTTAGGGTAGCAAAGTATGAAAGTAATCTGGACAATCAAACTCTGCCCGAGAACATGTTCGCAAGTAAATAAAAATTAACATGCATAACATCAACTCTTGCATCATGTGATGACCCATAAAATATCATAGCAATGATTTCATAATTTTATTTTTTTGTGTTTCAGCATCATTACTCTGCGCTGACACCACATTTTAGTCATGCTAAATCAATAAATGTTTTTGCTAGAAGAAATTTTTTAGTTTGGCATATGAATGCAAGCCAAAAGACAACTACAAAACATAGCCCCCATGGTGGTGGGAGCTTACCTCGGTATCCCCAACCTCTGCCTCTGCTTCGTCCTCGTCCCCGTCCCACTCCCCCTCCTTCACCCCAGTTATAGTATCCACTGTTTTCTGCAAGTAGAATATATCAGTAGGAATAGAAAATTTCAGAACAAACTAAAATTAAATCATGTTAATATTACATCAGAAGAAGTACCTTGATAGTCATTATACCCACCCCTCCCACGGCCTCGAGCCC
>JAPKLW010002355.1:0-53558 GCA_026898455.1 Plectranthus barbatus | reverse complement strand
CAGATGACTTCAAAACCAACCACTTACAGATATCATGGATAATATATATCACTAGACCAGTACCTTGATAGTCACCATACCCACCCCTTCCTCGATTTCGTCCCCCTCTCTCTCCCCAATTATAATATCCACTATTTTCTGAATGCAGAATATATCAGTAAGAACAGAGAACTTTATAGTCAATCAATTGCAGATCATGCAGAATAAACACTAGAACAGTACCTTGATAGTCACCATACCAACCTCTTCCTCGCCCACGGCCTCTACCTCTACCACGAACTCCACCTCGGGGTCCACCTCTAACTTGCAAGCGTCCAATATTACCTATGCATCATAATTTATGGTAAGAATTATCATTATTCAAGCAGGTTTAAGAAGACCCTTTCTAGACCACTGAAGCATATCTACATACAAAACAGAATAGCCCACAATGTTTCAAACCAATTTTTTTTTAAAAAAAAAAAAGAAAAAGAAGAATGAATGCCATGTATAGGATAAAGTAGCTAGATAATCAGCATATCAGAATTTTAGATAGTGTCACAACTCTCGTACCAACTGCTAGATAGATCTATGGTGGTAAAAGAATAATGAGAAACATTTATGTAACCCGTATGAGTTATATAAATGTTTGAATGCAACACCGGTCTAGGAAATGTAACTAGGATAGTGATCCTATCTTAAAGGTGAGAATTTCTAGCTGGTCAACTGCCTGCTCAACCCTGGACTTGAACACACCACCATTCAATCAAATGAGCATGCTACCTTCACCAACATCTGTAGATGAAGTAATAGGTTCTTTATTCTGTTGCTCTTGCTGATTTTCACCTTCTGCCTGCTTCACAGTTGGTGCTTGGTACCTACAAGCATCGAATCCTGCCTTTTATGCAAACAATAATATAACAAACCATGAAATGGAGAAATATAAAATCTCCTAAATTATCAAAAGATGCAGTTACTCTTTACCCCGGAGAATTCTTGTTCAGCTCAAGACTTGATATCACAATACTAATCAAGGAGACTTGCCGCTTCATCTCCAACCTGCAAGACTTGGGCATCAGCGAAATTCCATGCCACGTCTAAGGGAAGATGTGATTTTTGACCAAATAAATGCAAGAACTTACGGATTTAGGCCCTCTTCAATGGGCTCATAGGCATCAGTTATAGTTGTGGAGCTAGTTGATATATTTTGATGTAATCCAGGGATTCTCTTCTGTATTTATACACAATATAAATATGAAATTTGGATATGTAATCTCATATTTTATTGAATGTTTAGTGGAATGTTTTCTAGTGATATATTATGTTAGTAGTTTAAACCCTACAGCCATTAGATATCTAGATTAGGTGAAAAACCAACAACTAAACTAGCAGGACCTTGATAATCTCTGCTATGGCCACAGCCTTACTAATAGCCTGTCCCATTGCCTTCAGTACAATCTCATTCTCCTTCTTGTCCTGAAAAAGGAGTAGGAAATCATTTAGTCTTCATATAATTCTATAAAATACAACAAGATAAAAGATTAGTAAATTCAAAAAGGCTTTGGGGATGAAAGAACATGGACAAGAACCACAACTGTTCATAGAATCAAAAAAAAAGGAATGCCGAGTCAAAACTGAATCAATGAGATGAAAAGCTGAAATCAGCATTGCATCTTGGAAGGTCACAGCATCAACTCTAAAACATTCATGGAGGCTTGCAGATGCACTTAAAAGCAGTCAGAGACACATTCAGAGATTATGTTGACACTCAATCTTTAATTGAAACAAGCATATCAATGTTAGGAAAAAGGTTGTCCCACTCCTCTCTCACTCCCTCTCTGCAAATGAAAGCTTTTGTGATCATGCATAGTACCATGGCTGGGTATACATTCATATTGATTATCATGATGCATATAGTATGATAGCAGCTGCACCACAGCCAGTAAAAAGTGCAAAACAGTGTTAACATAACCACAACTGAAACAATCAATTTTATATGCAACATTAGGGTCAAGATTCAAGAAACATATAACTCTTATGAGCATTATGAGTAGCCTTCAAATAAATATCCTACAATTAACCCACCCCACCACCCAACCGCAGGCCAAAGAAAGAAAATAAATCTTGTCATCAGCGTCCATATTTTTTTCATCACTCAGCACCAACCATCTAGGAAGTGACTAATGAAGTCATAGCTATATCTCAGGGATATATGAAATATGTCCTCCTCAAAGCTCTCACATTCAACAAGGCAAATAATACATGGAAATTATGCATTCAATATTCATATAGTCGCCTGTGCCGTTAACCTTCTTTCTTTTCACCTTGACAGCTGATACCCAACAAAACTAGGCAAAACATTTAAATTAAAACTCTACTTCCTGATATTTATCCAAACCCAAATAGCTCACAAAACTCTTCAAACATCGAAAACACAGAGGCCCTCTAATCAAGATTCCATCCTTACCTCACATCTAGCACTGACAACAAATCAATTTCACAAAAACTCACTTCATAAACCACCTGGAAATTAACGGGATATAAACATGAACTTCAAATTGAAAAAAGAGAGAGAGGGAAAACAGAAAACCTGGAACAAGGAAGTAGCATAAGTGACGTAATTACGGATAAGACCCTGAGCAGTGATTCTGATTTCATTTTCGTTAATGGGTTGCTCCGGCTTAGGCTTCTCCACCCTCTGGTAACGCTCCATGTTTTCTGCGCAAACTCTCGCTGCGTGTGTGAGTGAGTGTGTGTTTCTGGAGGGTTCTTCGCTTGCTAAATTACTTGGCTCTGAGAAATAGCGGCAAATGATATAAGCAAAATGCCACTGCTTTAAAGGGTTGTACGTTAAAGTTCAACCTGCAGCTCATGCTGACAAACTTTTTAACTTAATATCATTATTATTTTTTTCCAATCTAAATTGTTGATCAACATATATACATATATATATACAAAATAATGCTATCTCCAATCCAACATAATTGTTACATTCCTTTTGGGCAGGGAAATTAAGAGTGTAAGTATAAGTGAAATTAATATTTTATTATTAAGTATTAAAAAATTACCATTTTTAGAAATGTAACAATTCAACTGGGACGCCCAATTTGGTAAATATTACAATAGAATATGCTTTAAGCCTTAAACTTACGATTTTTAGATAAGCTCGAGTTAAATTCTGGAAATTACCCTTTAAAAAAATTATAGAAATTTAAAAATATCAAATATATATTAAATAGTGATGAATCTCAAAATTTTAATTGAACTCAACAATTAATTACTAAAAAAATAAGCTTAATTTATCTTTAAGTATAGTATATAGGGATACGGTTGAGTTAGGTACCTTTACTATAATAATTTATAAGAGGACTACACTAGATCCCTTTACTATTTTTATCAATTAGTCACATTAATTTTAAGATTTATTTAATTAAATTGTTTGTTTATAAGATTCTTACAATACCCTCATTAAAAGAATTCGTAAATACTTTATATATATATATATATATATATATATATATATATATATTATTTTTATTAAATTACATATTTTATTTAAATATTTGAATTTGTTGGATTTATAAATTATTAAATTATTTACTTTTGTTATGTAACATAATTAATAATAAGCTTTCAAAATGAAATTCCGTAGATAATGTTTACACATTATTTTGAATTAGCTTAAAAACTTTAGAATAAGGAAATTGATAGCTTTCGAGAAATCAGCAGAGATTAAGTAATAAGATCATTCATTCAATTTGTAAGATCGTAACGGTAACCTTCTCAAGGTGGTGTAGCCTATATTTATAGGCACTCTCTGAAAAGTTTGGTTCACTTGTCGTTTGGAACTGTTGTGAGACAAAAGAAATGCATTCCGTCGAAGTCTCACTTTTTCTGACTTGCAATGTCCTTTCTGTCAGAGCATATGGACTTTTACTACGTTGGTCAGAACAGTACTTTTAGCCAGTCCGAGGAATATTTGTTAGTTGATTTCTAGGACAAACAAGTCTTTGAGTACATGACATTTAGTTATCCTCACTTAAAGTTTGGTATTTGGTATTGAGAAAGTCCTTGATTGTTAGAGCATCCACTATGGGGAGAAGATAGGAGGTAGGAGCTGAGATAGAGGAGAAAAGGGGAAGAGAGAGGAGAGGGGTAGATGTTTATCTACCGGAAATAAAAAAAAAAAAGGTGTTCCCTCGTCGCACGCGCGCTTGCAGCCCAATCGCTCAAAATATATGGCGCGTATGTTACACGTGCCATTTTGGTAGTGAGATAGGGATATTGCCTTGGGGTGTTGGCTGGGGTTTTAAAATTTTCTATTTTTTCCTTTTATCATATATATTAATTCATATATATATATATATATATATATATTATCAAAATCTTATTTCAATAATATTACTACTTTATTTTATGTCTAACATTTTTAATATAATTATATTAATTATCATAAATAATATTTTATTAACAAGTAATTAATTAATTAGTTTAATTTAAAATATTTAATAAAAAAATATAAAAGAATATTTGTGGTATATTATATGGAGAAGTGGTAATGATATGTGGGACCCATAAATAGTTGAAAGTAATGTAGATAAAAATGAGTGTAAAAGTGTAGTGGGTAGAAATAGAGGTAGGTGTTGATGTGGCACACATGTGGAGGTAGATAAATTGTGTAGCATTGTGGATGCTCTTATGACTTTAGTGTGTCTTCTTGTTGGTTGGTGTTGTTGCTGCAGCAGGGTAACTATAGAACTATGCGCAAGTGTCCCTTCGCTCGGGGTGTAGTGGTTAAAGCACCTTTCCTGTGACTGAGAGGTCACAGGTTCGAGCTCCCAGGGGGACATCTGGGTGTGTGAGTGTGTGTGTGAGTTTAGTTAATGTAGACTTATTCAAAAAAAAAAAAAAAAAAAAAAACTATGCGCAAGTATACGCAATCGACAAGTAATATAGTCTAGGAGACCAGATATCGAACCCTAGAGAGTGTATGATCAAGTCGTGCACACAATATTGCTTGCAAAATAGGTTTGGTGATGCATACTCAAATTAAAAGTGCAATAAACTGAAATGAACAAGATTAACAACCCTTCTGATCATAAACTAATCACAAATAACCAATGACACGTGCAAACAAAGGAAGAGAAACACACTTGAGTTATAGATTTCTAATCTTTCACTGTCCTATATGCTAGAGCGCATAGGTCTCGCATAAACTCTGAGTCTTAAAACCACACACAAAGTGCCTAGCAAGTTTCCACTATACTAGATCTACACCTTCCTGTCATGCATCATATTCCTATGCTTCCCATGACAATCAGATGAATAGAATTCAGATCTGGGTTATTTGTTAAGTTGTATCCCCTCATATGCCTATGTAAGAAATACAATTGTTTATGACTTCCTCAGCCTACATCTCCTTCCGGTCTCAATAGGTGATATTTTTCTATCCACTTCCGTGCTCAAGAGAACAATCATTCCAAAATCATAAACAAATTCAAATTCAAGCAAAATCAGCCATTAACATATATTCAAGATCAAATCAAGAATCCACAACCCAAGTGCAAAATAACTTAGCTCATACTTAAACTAAAAATAAAATAAAACTTGTTCCAACTATCCTTCATTGTATTGACTCAAAACATAAACCAAGAAATAAGAAAACCAGCAACACTGTGCCCAGCTGCTGCTGCTCTTCTCCTTCCTCCATCTCTGCACAGCCCCCCAAGTTTTTCCTCTCTCTAGAATGTGGCTTGTTCTCTAAGAATGATTGTGTTGAAATCCCCTTTAGTTGTGCCATACATTATCCAAAAAAAGGTGTGCTGCCTGTTTTGCCCTTGTGTGCTGTCTCCAAAATTCGTGTGACACCTGTAAAGCAAGAAAAAACTCTGAAAATCACTTTTTCTTTTGTGACAGCAAAGTGGTCCCCCCTGGTGCAGTCTCTCAGCTCCCAGTAATGCTACTCCCATGCTCTAGCATAACAGTCAGCAGATTACTCTTTCACTCATTTGACTTGAAACCTTGTTAATCTCACTCTTTTTCCTTGCAAAACAACTAATAACAACAAAACACAACTATACAAGACATAGAATGCAAACAAAGGTAATTACAACACAATAACAACTTAATACGGGTTAGAAACACTCGAAACAACATAAAAGACACCTATAAAATACTAAAATAATAACTCCATTAGGGAGTTATCACCCCCCCCCCCCCCCAAAACTTAAGATGTTGATTGTCCCCAAGTAACAAAGACACAAACAAAAGGCGGAAACAAACAAACAAACGACACATAAGCTCTAATGAGATAGTCAAATTTAGCCTAAGCAACATTTCATCATGCCCTCTGTAAAATTGGAAAAAGAAAGACTTAACAAAATAATCTATGATCAACATGAAAATGTTAAAAACATATCTCATCGGTTTAACAAAGCACCTCAATCAAATTTGAAATCACAAGTTCCAAAAACAAAGATGCCTCAACATCAGCTAGCAAAACTTTTCAACATGACTCAAGTTATTTCATCAAGCTCAGTGATCATTAATGTTACTTATTTTCACTCTCACTTCACCTTTAACATTTTCTCCACTAATGGAATATATGTCACTCACAGATCAAAAGGACTTCATGGCTTGTAATGTAAGGCTAAGGTTAAGGATGGGTAAATATGGTTAAAGTGACTATCATCCAGGAGCATAATTCAACTATCTTAATTTATGACTTATTCTAAACTGCAATAATAACAAAGGAGAAAGGCAACAACTCCCAAAAGATAAAAATAAAGCAAACTATACTCTTTTTTCTTCTTTTTTCTAACTTTTTTTTTCTTTTCTTTTCTTTTCTTTTTTATTTTTTATTTTTTGTTTCATTTTTTTAGAACAGAATACATAACTTTAGCTTTTCAATATTTTCAGCCATACAACTCATGTCACTGGAATGCTTCAGCATTGATTATTCCAACTAAACACAAAACACAACAACTAAAATGTCTAAAGGCGTGTGTGTACGGCCCCCCCCCCCCAAAACTTAAAACAAACATTGTCCTTAATGTTTAGAAGAGTTAAAAATACTCTTGGATAAGGGTGAGTGTATAGATAATTGGCTAAGCATGTAGGGGAGATGAAAGAAACGACATAAGGCACAAAGAAAGGTGCTAAGAAAACTTGTGAGTGAAATGAAACTGTAGAAGGCTCAAATATGTGAAAGATGGCCTAAATCATTTCTACAAGCGGCATAAATCCTAATTTCGCCTCAAATATGCTATCAGCCAAGTAAGATGTAACTATTTCACACATATCACAAGACAAAACAACACAAATCCTGCCAAATCATTGAACTAGCATGATGTAGTTTAAAAAAAAAAGAATTTCATTTTTTTTCACACGAACTTGGAACTCAAACCAGTCATGATTTACCAAGTTAAAATAAGAGATATGAAGAAAACAAATCATGTTAAACCAAAAACTATTCATGAAACCAAAATATGCGAAAGAAATAAAATGTAGCATCATCGGGCATAGAAACGAGTATTGGCTAAAATATCATAAATCAATCAGGCAACCACAACCTAAGACACTAAAATAAAAACATCAAATATTCACACCCAAAAAACAGACAACTAAAATAACCAAGAAGAACTAACATATAAAAGTAAAACATAAACTAAATTGTTTTTTTTTTTGTGGAATGAGTTTCGAATTAACCAAAGGGTCACGGGCCAGCAGAGGGGATTGCATTTCCTTTCTCTTTAGCTCTGATGGTGCCTAGCTGCTGCAGGATGAATTTGTTTTGGTCTTTGATATTCAGCATCACATCCTTGTCCAGCTAATGCTACTCCCAAGCTAGAGCATCACAAATTAACTATAGCAGAAAATAAATAACAGAAATAAAACTAACTATATAACATAAATAAAATGAAAGCAGTAAAATTTCTGGGCTATCTCAATTACCAAAGAATCTGAAGTGCTTAGATAGCCCAGAGTACCTCTCTTCTTAAGCAACATTTAATAATGGTCTGAGCCTTCTCTTTGTCGACCCCTCCAACAAAGTGTTTCTATTAAGTTTCCTCTTCTTGTAATCAACACAAACAGAGTGATACAAACTCAATAGTAGATGTGAAAGCTACACAATAAGCCTTAAATCTATTCGAGTCGATCCTTCAGCAACTCCTATTCGTCAAATGTTGGTCCTCTAGTCATCTTCATGTCTGATAGATGGAAGTTCATATGCGAAGAATGGACATGCTATTAGAGGTTGGGGTCACTTTCTTGTCCTCATTTTCATCGGCAACATCGGTTTTGAGGGATGCAGAGATGAGTAGAGATGGGGAGATGAAAGTCATTGCCATAGGAGGAGACCTCGGCGGATCTCGACTAAGGGCAAATGATCTTCACTCCATCCTCAATATATTAGGCAGACTCAAAGATAGTTGTGCCAATATTTGTGTGATGATGATTGGAGAAGTGAATCAGCATAATCTGCCATGCATGATCTACAAAATTGGCATAAGGTTCCTTCTCGAAAGATGAATGTGAGAAGATGGAGTTCTTCGAGTAAGGAAACCTTAAAATGAGCACGAAGGCTTACAAAATACATTTGAGAAACTGATATTGTTTCCAATGGGAGAAAAGTTAGTGAAACTGATATTGATTTGAGCACCGACCCTGTCGACCGACATGCCTGCATGCGTCGAGCTCTCTTCATCTGCCTTGTTTCCGATCGACATCCAGCCTGTGTGTCGATCGACATGCACCACATCGATCGACACAGAGGTCATGCTTCGGGTTTTTTTGGCTTCGTCTTCCAACTTTGGTCGACTTCCCGTGCGTCAATTGAAGCGGCAACTCTATGTAACTCGGCTCTTTCACCATTTCACCTCTTTTTAGCCCTATATACCTGCAAAACTTACCACACAGGGCATAACATCCTCTAAAACAGTCTCATGCACATAAATAACTAAAAACCTAAACTAATTGCATTGAAACAATGGAGAAAAATATAAATAATTGAGTATAAATATGAGCTTATCATGTACCATCAACCTTTTACAACGGTGTTATTTCAAATAATCAATTATAAATAAACCAACATGAAGTATTGTAACAAGTGTTTACTTAGAGGAGCTCTTCTAAAGACTATTGAAGTTAATTACCATGCATCTCTATGAAGCTGGCACACATTTCAAACACAATAACTGAACTTGGATGTTGAACAACGTTTTAGCTTAATTGTGCAAAAAGAATAATCTCCTTGGAAATAAGTGGGGGTCTCTTTTTTATAGGCTTTAGGAGAGAGCTCACTACATCATATTGGGCCTAAACTAACCATAGCAAAATACTTAACCCTCCGTCTTTTTCCACAACGTATCGCCAATTCTTTGCTTGACCCCAATAGTCACAAAATCGATTAGAATTAATGAGATAATAAGACCAATGCATGCTTCTTGGTGGGCTCGACCTAGACCGGCAAGCCCACCAAGAAGATGTTTGAATCGACGATGTTTGGCGGGCTCCTTGGCTAAGTTTGTGGATTGGGTCGTTAGCGCCTGACTCCAACATATACTATATAAGCCTCTATTAATTTATGTTATATATGTTATCATGCAACTTTATGTTTTGCATATTAACAAAATTCATATTGTTTGTTTATAAACTAAATATAAAAATAATATTACTTTAATAAAAATAATTAAACTTCTCATGTATCGGGTGCAATACTAGTTGTTATAATTTTGAATTCAACAATAAAAAAATTGATACTATTAATTTGCATTAAATATGCCTTCAATTATGCATCATACAAGTATTCATATTTGCATTAATGCAACTAACTGTAGTGTAATATTATGTATTATAATCTTGTGTCATGTTTTAAGATACTACAACAAATTAGTTTATATAATGCTACTATTTTTTTATAAATAATGCAACTTTTCATGTAAAACAAAATCGAAATTCCTAAAAATTAGGGATAGTGACGTATGAAATTAAATTTTTTAAAAAATAAATTGTAAAATTTTGCTAAATTTTGAAATTAATGAAGAAAAATAAATTAATTTTGAGATGTTGATAATTTAGGGATCAAATTCCATGAAATTAGGAAGGAAAGAGAAGTTAATTTTGAAATGCAATAATTAAGGAATCAAATTCCATGAATTTAGGAAAGAAAAATCGTGTAAACATAATTATGATGCCAAAATGACCAAAAAGTACAAATAATGCAACTTTTTTTCTCTATAACTGTAGCGAATCTATAAATTAAAAATATTTGATATGAGTCGTTAATTAAAAAAATTAATAAGCCACGTTTGATCTTATATCACATTTAAAAGGTGATTGACACTATAATGCACCCCTTACTAATAGAATTTCTTATGCAAACAGTTTAAATATTTGCTTTTATTATTAATTATGTTACATAGCAAAAGTAAATATCAAATTCAAGATATTTAAATAAAACGTGTAAAATAATAAAAACAATACAAATCTATATTTATAAAATATTTATGAACTCTTTTAATGAAAGTATTGTAGAAATTTTAAAAATCAAAGGATTTAATTAAATCAATTTAAAAATTTAATGGGCTAAATGATATAGATAATCAACGGTATAACGTGTTCCTCTAGTAATAATCCCAGGTCAAATTGAACCTTATCTTTAATATATATTATAATTAAATATAATATATTTTTAGTTCAAAATCTTAAAAAATTAATCTCAACTATTATCTTTTTAAAATAAAAAATGTGGACTCGTTCTTATTTAAATATACATATGATCTCCTTAGAAAGAAATGAATTACTCCCTCCGTCCCACACTATTAGTCCCACTTTCCGTTTTCGTCCGTCCCACACTATTAGTCCCCTTACCAAATTTGGCAAAAAATTTAAACATTTTTTTCGATTGGTTTTGTCTCCAAAGTCCTTGCAGCCCTCTTTTTGCTATTCCTCTTTGCCACTACTTCTTCTGTAAATGGCCAAATGCCAATTTTACCATAAAAAATTACATTCCCTTGATCTGAAAATATGGGGCGACAAACTGCACACATAAACATCACTTTTGGGATGAACTTTTTGCTTTTGCATGTTCTATGCTTTTCTTCTTCATGCTCTGTCAGGTAGTATCTGTGTGTAGTCTTGGTTAGATAAAACCATTTCTCATCTATATGTATCACATTCTCCATAGGCTTGAATCTTAGGATGTTCAAATCTTGCACATACTCTATAGCTTGCAAACTGAAACTCAACCTAGACAATTTGTTTGGAGCTGTCAAAGCTGGTTTTATTGCGTTTGTGTGTGCTCTGATCAGATGCGATTTAGCCCATCTTCCCACTACAGATTTAGGAACATTTATGCTGTCTGCTAGAGCTCTAATTGTCCATCTTTTTTTATATGGAACTTGTGCAATTTGATCTATATTTACCTCATGTTTTACCTCTTTCACTCTCTTGAATCTGTTTCCCACTACGTGTATGACTTCACCCCCTTGTCTTTGATTTTTTGCAGATTCCCACACTCTTGAAACAGTCTTCCTGCAGCAGCTGAATTTGGTGGCAGCTTCTACCATCTTTCCTCTTTTTGGCTGGCCATTAATGCAGTTTCCAAGGAGGAACTGCATTATTTTCTCCTTCACAGCATCGGAAACATCTTTCTTTGCCCCCATATTTTTTCTGAATTTGTTTGAATTTGATGTTGTAGCGTGTAATGTTAAGTGTATTTATAGATGTGTTGATGTGTTTGTAAAATTGTGGGAAAAAACAGAATTTCAGGATTTCATTTCCCACCAAATGTATTTTGGACATTCCCTTGAACAGTAACTCCTTACCTTTTGATAATTTTGCAGATTTACACTCCATTACTTTATTATTTTATGTATTTAATTTATTATAACAAATTTACAGCATTGGTTTGTGTGCAAAATCAATGGGGACTAATTGTATGGGACAGAGGGAGTAATTTTCATATCAAAACCATCAATTTGCAAAAAAATGTTTTCACTAAATCCCAAAAAAAATAAAAAAATGAAGAATGATAGGAAGCGAAAAAAACAGAACCAGACACATTCCGGATTTACAAACTACATTTAGGAATCCAAAAAATAATAAAAAAATGAACGGCGGCCGTGTTAGCTCAGAATCGCGCCAATAAAAATATAAACAAATTAACTTGTAGATTCTGATGCGTCCACGTGTTTCAGACCAAATTGTGCCGCTCATTTAACTGCTCACACTATCAGCAGTTCACCCCAAAACACGCACAATTCCTCTCTCAATTCCCACTTTATTTTCTAGTTGCGAAACATGGACGCTGCTGCTCAGCTCGTCCACTGCGGTATAGACCATCTCCACCGTGCCTCTCCGTTTACCTCTTCCGCTGCCTCCAATTACAGGTCTAAAAACCGCCGCTATTTCCCAAGTTTAAGGCGGAATTCCTTCGTGAGGGCCATTGCCACCGAACCTAAGCCGTCGGATACCAAGCCGCCGAAAGCCGTTAATGGAACTCCTAAGCCTGCACCGTACAAGCTGGTCAACGGCGGATCAACTGTAGGTTTTGTTTTGTTCTTATCAGTTTTAAATTATCAATTTTCTCATGTATCGGCTAATCTGCGTTTTCTTCAGTCTTGAGGTTTTTTTTTTTCAAGTATCTTTTTTTTCTTACCGAAGTTAGTGGTGTTTCCTTTTCAGAAAAATTGGTTTCTTGGAAATTTTGATAATGCTCGATGATTGATAATTTCGGAGTATTGCAGTAGTTTTAGGTTTTCTCGTCTTTGTTTTTATGGAATGTTGTTGCCTAATTGTTATATTCTAACTACTAATTTTTTTATCAAGGGAAGGGCAGCGGCACGATTGTGCTCACCTTTGACAAAAAGTAAATTGTTTTGTTAAGACTTCTAGTGATTTGTAAGTGAATGATTAACAAAGAATTCTCAATATTCAAATAAATAATTACTGGGAGGAACTTCTAATCTATTAGTTCTTGCCTCTGTGACACGTTCAACTCTGTAATATTTTAGAAGACTTTTACGCATTGGCATTGCATTGAGGGGTGGTGATTTTTGCCATTGTTTATTTTTGGAAATGGCAGAGAATGCAAGATGTTTCACAGGAGATTAAAAGGGTGAGGGCGCAGATGGAAGAAAATGAGCAGGTGGCCATTCTCATGAGAGGGCTGCGAGGACAGAATTTGACGGACACTTTGTTTGCTGATGATAGCATCAAGCTCCGTCTAGTCGAGGTTTGTTGTATGAATTTGAAGTCTATTTCATGTATCTCTTTGAACTTCCAATCAAGGTAGTTAATCTTATGAAAAAATTCTTACATGATAGCAAAGATACATGCCTTCTGATTAGTGATATTAATAATTATAAGTTGTTAAACTAATTTTTAAAATAAATAGGTAAAAAATGGCAAATCAAAATTTTTTTTTTCACGTGAAACTTGTTCATCCATGCACAGAAGGTTTTATCTTTTCACAGATATTATTCAAAATATGCCGAAACTACTGGGCTGTGACATGTAAACTGGCTTTATTACTTAGATTGTGAAGGACCACCCTTTGAATTAAGGGACTGAGCCTCACTTATCCTTCAGGTTGATGAGAGCAGTGAATTTTTACCATTGGTGTATGATCCTGATAGCATTGCTGCTTATTGGGGAAAAAGACCGCGTGCTGTTGCAACTCGTATTGTTCAATTAATGTCTGTTGCCGGAGGCTTTCTCTCTCGTCTACTCTGGGATCTGATAAATAATAAGATAAAGGAGGTACGAGACTCAGTTGTGTTTCTCTTCAATTTGTTAATAAGTATACTGTTATTTTCCAAGAGCACGATGTAATTTCTTTGAGCAATATGTTACAGTATTGATTTACTGATTATGGTACTTTATTTCATGTTTTAAGTACAAGCTGATTTTCTTTCTGTTTCTATACAGAATGAAGTTGCTCGAGCAATTGAATTGAGGGAGATAGTTACCTCTTTGGGCCCGGCATACATAAAACTTGGGCAAGCTTTGAGCATCCGACCTGATATATTGTCCCCTACTGCAATGATAGAACTACAGAAGCTTTGTGATAAGGTGACAAGTTATACTTGAGTATAAATTCCAGTGACATTCTTAATTGTCCTGTATGGAATGCAACTAGTTTAGTAAGTTCTTGTGCAGGATTAGGATATTTGGAATGATTTAATTAATTGAATTTGCAGTTTTATCCTTTACTCTTATTACATTGATCAATTAATATTGATGTGTATATTTCAATCCTCTGTCTCTATTCAATTTACCAGGGAAATAATGAAAACACAAGTATAACTTATTTACACCACCTTTGAGAAAGTGATGATTTTGTTCCATCATAATCTCTATGGTCCAAGTTTATTGCATTCCTCTCTAAGATCCTTTTTTCAATGCTATAATCTCACCTTAGTTTGTACATGCGAAAGTTACAACTATATCAATTGTCACCCGTCAGCAATCAACAGTTTAACATTATGGTTGTAGGTCCCATCCTTTCCAGATGATGTGGCAATGGCTCTTATTGAGGAAGAGCTTGGACAGCCGTGGTATAATATCTACTCCGAGCTTTCTCCTTCCCCTATTGCTGCTGGTAATCTCAAAGGATTGTGCTTGTTTACTGATTTCAGTTCTTGTAAAATCAGATTGGATGCACAAAAGAATCCTTTACTGAGAATGTTGATTTATATTCTTACTTGCTTAAGATCCTGATAGTTGCATGACTTCTTCTTTTGAAAACCAATCGCAGCCTCTCTTGGCCAGGTCTACAAAGGCCGCCTAAAAGAAAATGGGGATGTTGTGGCAGTTAAGGTGCAGAGGCCATTTGTTCTGGAGACTGTGACAGTTGATCTGTTTGTCATAAGGAACTTGGGTCTTGTTCTTCGGAAGTTCCCTCAGGCACTGATTATTATACTATCATGTTCTTATATTACTTTGAAATGGATATATGAATTGTGACACAATTTCTTCCAGGTTTCCATAGATGTTGTGGGATTAGTTGACGAATGGGCAGCTCGTTTCTTTGAAGAGCTGGACTACGTTAATGAGGGGGAAAATGGCACATTATTTGCTGAAATGATGCGTAAGGACCTTCCTCAGGTAATTTTTCAGCTCAAATGTAGGCTTTTATTGAGTGAACACCAGAACTATACAACATTAATGAAATCTGCTTAGTAATTTCCATTGCACTGACATAGTTCTGCTTTTAGGTGATTGTGCCAAAAACATACAATAAATACACTGCCAGGAAGGTTCTTACAACACAGTGGATAGATGGAGAGAAGCTTTCACAAAGTACTGAAAGTGATGTTGGAGAGCTGGTAAATGTTGGAGTTATATGCTACCTCAAGCAGGTGATTATTGTTGTAACTTTTCATAATTTTATTATCCGTGAATTCTCAAGTTTGTCACATCAGAAATTCTGTTAAATAATATAGTTTATTTTCATTTTATTTGCCTTTGAGTGTCAGTATATGAATGGGCTTAAATATTTATTCAATTATTCAATATCATGAATATAAATACTGATCTCCGGATAGAAGAAATCATTAGACCGTGGCCGCATGGCGCTGATCTATAAACTCATCATGACCTTCTTAAGTACTGTCACTTTTCAGGAAGTTGATGTTTGAACAACTGAATTATGAGCATCTAATGAAGATGAATCAAATTATTATTACAGCTATTTAACCTTATTCATTTGAATTTGGATATTCAGCTGCTTGACACAGGTTTCTTCCATGCTGATCCGCATCCGGGAAATCTAATTCGGACTCCTGACGGGAAGCTGGCTATACTGGATTTTGGTAAGTGTTTACTATCTTGTTCTAGATTAACGCTTCATCTATTCAATATACTTCTAGTAGGATAGAATGCAACAATTTGCATTTTACCTACTTCATGTACACTTTTAATACCCTTGCTCTCATATTTTCCTGAATTTGATATATTCTACTCTCTTTTAACTCAGCATAATCCGTCATCTGTTTTTCTTCCACGTCTCATGTGTAGTTTTATTTTCTATGCTCTTTTTTAACTGCATAAAATATGGCAGGCTTGGTCACTAAATTGACAGATGATCAGAAGTATGGGATGATTGAAGCTATCGCTCACCTCATTCATCGAGATTACTCTGCAATTGTAAAAGATTTTGTCAAACTCGGCTTTATACCAGATGGAGTTAATTTAGAACCCATTCTGCCTGTGCTAGCCAAAGTTTTCGACCAGGCACTGGAGGGTGGGGGGGCCAAAAATATCAACTTTCAGGAATTGGCGTCGGATTTAGCACAAATAACATTTGATTACCCGTTCAGAATACCACCTTACTTTGCACTTATTATAAGAGCAATTGGGGTGCTGGAGGGAATAGCATTGGTGGGAAATCCTGATTTTGCCATTGTAGATGAAGCTTATCCATATATTGCACAGGTATAGACTTCCGACAACCTGAGTTTTCCATTACCATGATGCATTATCCATTATTAACTTGTATGATGCAATTAGCAAAAGTTTGCAAGCTCTGACACCCACCTCTTAATAGTTAGGCTTTTGAGCAATGGATTCAAGGCCTATTTATAAGTCTCATTAGAATAGGACTATAAATTTTTAGGAGTACTGATCTTCCCTGATATACTGATGCCTGTGATCTTGAATCGCTGTTTACTACAAATACCAAAATTTAAAACTTCCACTTCGTTTGGATTACCATCTGTTAAATTGATATTTATGTTTTTAAAAACCTTTAACATGTCTGTATTGAGCATGGCAATTGTATTCGAGCTATACTAACCAAATAGTGCCCTGTTCTTTTCCTTCGATTCCAATTGATTGACACCCTTTCTCTTCTTTATGTGGAATTAGAGGCTCCTCACTGACGAATCCCCGCGATTAAGGAATGCTTTGCGTTATACTATATATGGAAAATCTGGAGTGTTTGATGCTGAAAGATTTATAGATGTCATGCAAGCTTTTGAGAATTTCATAGATGCCGCAAAGAGCGGAGGTGGGGATAATTTGAATGGAAGAATGGCAGAGCTCGGCATTCTACAACCTCAGACAAATAATGTGCTTCCTGTTTTTACGGGCATTGCTTCACAAACACAGCCAATCCAAACAAGAGCAGCCTTAGGATTTTTACTATCTGATAAAGGGAATTTTTTTCGGGAGTTTCTGCTAGACGAGGTATTTTATTATTTACAGCACAAGATTTTAGGTAGTTTGTTGCAAATTTTATTGGTTATTTGAATTACTTGAGAGTAAACAAGGATAATAGCATATTGAAAGAGGCTGCATTCGCTACACTTTAGTAATTTGGTTTCAAAAAGTTAAAGGGGCAATGGTAATGCATAATGTCGTATAATGTGTTAATTTAGATTGATAGATGTATGGTTTTGTAGTAATGTTATTTTCTTACGACTCGTGAACAGATTGTGAAGGCTATAGATGCTCTCTCAAGGGAACAGCTGGTGCAGATAATAGCTTTTTTTGGTATTGGAAATGTAACTCCAGTTTTTAGCTTGGTTCCTTCTCTGGGACCTTTCAGGACAGCTGCACTTCTTCCCACAATAACTGAGGAAGACAGAGTCATACTGAACAATGTCCAAAAGATTGTCCAATTCTTAACTGCCGGGTCCGCAGCTTCTTCGAATCAGGTAATGCCAAATTCATGTTTCTTTGGAAAACATCTCCTAGTGGAGCTTATTAAGATGAGACTCAAATCAACTTTCAATAAACTCAAACATAACCCTAACTACTACTAAATTCCATAGCCCATCTTATTTAGCCACTAATAGAGCTACTAAATTACTAGTTTTTATTTTATAAAAAGAAAATTTAGTGGATTCTTATAGCTAACAGCTGATAGATTTTCCTCACTGCTTTGAAAAGGTTTAGATTGAATGATTGTTTCTGAAATGAGGCAAGTTGAAAACAACATATATAGATGGTCAGAAATGTAAACCAATAAACCAATGCAACTGAGAATCTATATCAGAAGTTTCAATTATAGCATCACTTAGTCAATAGTTTTGTTTATGAGATTGAATATGGCTCAGAAAATAATTGCTAAGATGAAGATATGTAGTTAAGTGCAACTTTTCATCAGGACTCGGGTACTTTAACCACACATGTTTCCACAGTGCTTTTTGCTTTTAACAGTGGTTTCCAAGTAAAGAACAACCGTGTGTGATCTATGTTGAGCATCATATATTGATAGATTACCTACACTTACACAACGTATCTAATGCTTCTACAGGGTGTAAATGTTACTCAAGTGGTCCGAGAGCTACTTCCCGTGTTGCCGGGTCTCTCTGCCACAGTGCTTCCGGAGGTCCTTGGCCGGTTGTCCTCGCGTATATTAGCACGTGTAATCCGTGATACATTGTTGTAATCAGAAATAGTGGCACATTGCCTAAGATTTAGTCATGTGCTCACATTCAATCGCACACAGATATAATACACATCAGTACCTTTTACAACGGCTGATAAATAGATTGCTAAGACAGATTCCTGAGATGAGGGATGTACTTATGTATGTATAGTCAACTTTAAAAAGTGTAAATTTACTCATCAGAATATAATACAAAAGCTGACCTTATTTCCCCACGTCTAGACTCTGTTGTTTCTATCTGGGACATCTTTATAATTCCCAATGAAATGATGAATTAGCTGCTCTTCTTCTGTTGACATATTATCTACACACTTGTTCCCCTATGGCGCTTTTGAAGCTATGATTTTGCTCTTCTTGTCTAACCTGTAATGCAGGCGTAGGTGGCTCGGAGCTGCTCCCTACTTCTTCTTCCTTTTGCGAGGTATTCTTTTTTTCGACATTCTTGTTTATATCCCAAGTAGTTTGCTACTGCTTCTTGTTATGTTTATGAGTCATGAAGTGGGCCAATTAGACTCCTCTAGATCAAGCAACTTTACCAAACGAGAGTGCATACCATAGCATTCGACCATGTGAGAGAAGTATGTACGACACATGTCGATATTGCCTGTCTGCAGGCAAGCGCTTAGGACACCGGCAAAAGTTATTGCATCGGGCTTCATATTCCTTCTCTCCATTTCTTGGAAGAGTGCAATGGCTTCTTCAGCCTGCCCGTGGACGCCAAGACTAGTGATCATCGCATTCCACGTCGCTACACTCTTGTTTTCCATCTCCTCAAACACAAGCTTTGCATACTCCAAACTGCCACATTTGCTGTACATGTCAATGAGAGACGTCCCGACAAACACCCCGATCTCGAAACCATTCTTGATCGCAAAATCGTGCACCCAACGACCCAGTTTTAGGCTCTCCAACTCGGCGGAAGCTGTCAAGAGAGCCACCAATGTGTACTCGTTCGGCTTCACATTGTGGCGCTGCATCTCCTTGTAGTGCTCGAAAGCCATCTCCGGTTTCTCACTCTTGGCGTAGCCATTGATCATCGCCGTCCAAGAAACCACGTTTTTCCTCGGCATTTTGTCGAACACCTGCTGCGCAATATCCATCCTCCCATTCGAAACAAGGCCTGCGATTATAGTTGTCCAAGAAACAACGCTTCTATACCGCATTTTATCGAAAACCTTCAGTGCATCAACCAAAGCCCCACATTTCACGAACAAATCTATCAAAACGTTATCCAAATAGACGTCTCCTCGAAACCCGGTTTTAACGGCGAGCCCATACACTTCCTTCGCCTTCTCGACGGAGTAAATCGCCAGGCACGCTTTCATAACAAATGGGAAGGTGAATTTATCCACACTAACACCTCGAAAAATCATCGAATTGTACAAAAGAATAGCTCGATGTGGGTAATCATTCACAGTGTACGTTCTGATAAGCAGATTCCAAACAAACGTGGACGGATTCTCGACGTGCTCGAACACTAGAGCGGCGTAATCAAGCTCCCGGTATGTTGAACAGAGACGAATCAATCTTGCGACAATCACTTGGTGCTGGTGGAGGCTGTTTCGGATGATTCTCGCGTGAATTTGCCTCATCTGTTTGAAATTGGCGCATTTTTGGAGAAGTATGAGCGCTTCCTGTGGGGAGAAAGTTGATCTTGCCGTTGGCTGAAAATTCCTAGCTGGTAAAACATCGAGAGTGCTCGGTGAATTGCATGCGATCATTATTAAGAGGAATGTTTTGGAACCAATCTACTGTTAGAGAGTGAATTGGAGACTGAAGAAGTTGGGATGAATCGTAGAGTATAAAAATGAGTGGAAAAGGAATTAAACTGCAATTCCTACTGGTAATAGTGAAGAACAACAATAGGAATGAAGGAGACGGTGAAAGTCATTTTCATTTTTAATATTGAGTTGCTTTTGTATGCAGAGGTTTTTTTCGAGTTTTTAAGAGTACTTTTTTTTTTTTTTTTTCTATTAGTCTTTTTTTTCATTAATTACTTCCTAAAAACTCGAAACATGTTCTAAAAGTTCTGAACAAATCTTAAAATTAGTAAAAGAAAACTATACATTTTGTCTTAATGTATCGATTTATCTCAAGATTTACTTAACTTATTTCCATTATGGAATTTTATAACCCCCATTGTTTATTAGGGATACTATTAATTATATTTTATTGTATTGATCAACTATAAGAAATAGTTTAGTGTTTATACTCTAATTTTTTATTTCAAGATTATCATTGGTACCATTGTTAGGATCAGAAATGTACGGCCCAAATTAAGAGGCCCGATAGTGTGACCCAAAGAATGATTATGTATGAGTATGACAAACGACCTAGCCCAAATCTAACTGGCCGAACGCAGTTCGATGGGCAAAAGCAGCTCGATTAAGAATAACTAGCTCGACAGAAAGGCGGATCTGAAAACCCACATGTGCTATAATTGAGAACCGTTATAGGAAGGCGGGTCTTCCGGAAATCGATATTGAGTGCGTAGAGGTAAAATCAGCAATAAATGTGGGCGGAGATCGCGAAATTAAATGTAGAGCCGTTATTAGGGGTTCTATAAGTATTTCCAGAAAGGCGAATTTTGGGGCTGATCATACACCCTGAGAGAGAGCAAAGTTGAACACTATTTCGAGAAGTTCTAAGAGCAGCATTCAACAGAAAGGCAGTTCGACGTTGTCCGAAGAACACTAATTTAGCCTCAGTTTTTTTCCCATTTTTGTATCCTCTTGTAATTGTCTAAATATTAGCTGAATTTACGTCAATTTACAATTTTTTCATTTTTTTGGATAATATTATTCTAAATTGTTCTTGGGCTATTTGTCACACAAAATTACCCGCAACAACCATCATATCCAAAACTGTGTTTAAATTTCAACCGAGATAATTTTCGCTAATAATTTCTTATGTCATAACAAATAATAAAAGTCCAGGTTAATCATTGAAACGCATTAGACTATTAAAAAACAAATCCTATTTACAGTCATGAACAATCATATATTGTTGTTTCTTGAGTAATGTGTTGTAGTGTATCTTATAGATTTCATTTGTAAATTCAACAACACTAAAGAAATTGTAGTGTTCAAGGAAATCTTTTTAAATTTATAATGAAAGTTTTATTTTAATTATTGAACACTTTTATGCACACAATTGTTACATATAATATTTCTATACTTGTATGATGTTACACATTAACTTGACACTACACTTATATTTTTTTATAATACTGATAATAAAATAATTTCATACAATGCACGAATGAAATACCAATTTTTAATTAATAAAAATAAAATAAAGATAAGATTTCATTATAGGAAAAAGTTTGAATAAATTTTAAAATCAATCTATATATTAAAATAAAATTAATAAAATCTTTGTTGAGGATGGACCCAATATGCATGCACCCAGAGCCAACCCTGGTGGCCTACCTCTTGAACCACTGAGCACCGATCCAAATGTCGAAGCAAAGACCCAACATGGCCGAAGCTCGTCCGGCCCATTAAGCCGTGAGCAACAATCTGAGGTTTTAAGCTCAGCCCTAACCAACCCCGAAAAGTTCGGGGTTGGTGGCTGTGAGGACTGTTCCAAAAAAAAAAAGAGGACCTGCCGCTGAATACTTGATAGGGTTAAGTAAGGCCCACGATTCCGCAATGGGCTTCACCTTACGCCTATAAAAGGGAGTTCTAGTACCACTTTCCAGAATACACACAAACTAAGCTAAGAGCCCAAGTCTCTGATCAACCTACCACATCTACTACTTTGTTGACCCTCGAGGCTGTCACTTGGAGACCGTTGCCCCTGTATGGGGGCTATCTGCGCCGATCATATATCTCTTATTCGATGAGCTTTACATTTTTTTTGTTCATTTACTTGCGGTATCTTGAGCTTTGCCACGATTAATAATTTATTAGTATCGTATCTTTTGGTTTGTATCGGTGGTTGTGGTTAGATTTTTTCACATAGCCTTAATTGAACTATTTCGATGTGTATGTTGTCATTGATTTGCTGCCCTGTTATCAATTTTATCGCATAATCGTTATCATTGTTATCGGATTGTCCTAACTTATCACGGTTGATTGTATTTAATTGAATAGTTACCCTTAATTCAACAAGATTTGTATAAATTTTGTCCCTATAACTACGCGCCGTCATTTGTCATCTTCATTAATTATTAAGTGGGCCTTATTATCGAAGAATCTCAATCATCTTCAATTATTAAGTATGAAGATTCAAGAAATATATTATATAATACCTCAAAGAAAAGACTTCTAATGTTGTTAAAGTAATATATGAGGATGTAATGTAACGATGCTGTCGTCATCACTAAAAATCAAGATAAGAGGATTCTAGCATTTCTTTTTTAATCAAAAATAAAGACTTCCACAAAGACCACGTCA
Organism: Plectranthus barbatus; assembly: GCA_026898455.1. NCBI lineage: Eukaryota > Viridiplantae > Streptophyta > Magnoliopsida > Lamiales > Lamiaceae > Plectranthus > Plectranthus barbatus. Next base: position 30,779 of record JAPKLW010002355.1, on the reverse strand, counting down.
ACTGGACCTAACCTAACAACGAGGTTATTAAAAAATCTATAAATGTGAGAAGATGGCCCCCAGTTCACAATATAAATAATGTAAATGTTTTATTCATATTTAATAAATTATAAATTCAAATTTTAATGAGGATATTTACAAAATTGAATCTAATTAACATATAAAAGAAATGGGAGAAGACCTAATTAAATAGATTAACAATTTTAGATATATAAACATCCACGGCGGCGCAATACCGGCAAAGACGGCGCCAGCTTGGCGGCGGAGAATTCATTAACGTTCTTACGAATATTAAATCGATTTTTTATTTATTTATTTTAAAATGATTATTAGGTCGTCGGTCAGAAAAGAAAAACAAAAAATGCATATATAATGTATGAAGAATAGGATGTTTATTATTTATCACTATCTGAAATACTTGCAAAATTTAAATATCTTGTACAATAATTGGATTGATTGTGATATTCCAAAAAAAAAAAAAAAATTTGACTACGCAATAAGTTAATATAATCAAAGGAACTGAGAGTAATATTCTCATTGGAAAAAAGGTAAATCTAATTATACTGGAATATACCGTGTGAAAATAATCGGAAAATTATTATTTTCTTTAATTTAGTAGAGTTTGACGGTATAATAATCTGTTTCTTGGTGTATTAAAATATTTATGGGATAATTTTAAGACAGAGTAAATTTGGAAGGACCACGTTCCAGCTGCGTATTTATTGACGACGATGTATCACTATATCGGCAGTTATAAATTTTGTTGAGGTACAACCTAGTAATAAATATAAATATAAAAGGAAAATTGAATTCTCATTTTGTAGGTGAAATAAAAAATAAACTTAGGCACCTACATTGTAATTTGTTCCATTATCATATATACTTCAAAATCAATATTTATAGTTTCAAAGTGTATATTTATAATAAATGTTTTATGTATAAACAATGGTTGTGGGTATTGTAAGAAGTTGTTACATTTTTTAATGCTGAAGTAACGCAATTGTAAGGTATTTTTTTGTAATAATCATGAATTTCGATCGAGAATCTTCAATATAAATACAATTATAAAACTCAATGGCGATAATTTCATATTTAAAATTTTACATTAGGGTCCGTTTGGGTTTCAGAATGAGGGAACGTAATGATTCCGAAACCCACTGTTTAGTTGAAACCACTTGAAGGGTATATGAATGATACCCAAATACTTGGAAATCACCAAAACCTTCCAAATTGGTGGATTTTATTTTCATTCCCAAATTTCATTACAAAAATTATTTATTTCTTATTTTTATTTCATGTTGTTTTATATTTATTTTCTTATTTGTTTTTTATTAATATTATTCTAAAATATTATAATAATTATCTTATTATATAATTTTAATTATAATATTAAATATTATAGTAATTATATATTATTCTTTTTATACTCATTATTATTATATTAAAAATTTTATTTTGTATCTTGGTTTTATAGTTTATAAAATAATAAGAACATACATAGTTATTTATTTACTTTTAATATGATTTTATTTTCTTGATTTTTTATTATTAAATTAATTATTACTTATATAACATTTTAATTATTTTCTAAACTTATATATTTATAAAACCAATTATAATAATTGAAAATAATTTTTAAACCCATTTCATAAACCAAATATTAAAACTGAGAATGATTCTTAAATTCAAACCCATATCATTCCTTTTATTATCAAACTCATACCCATAGTGATTCCGAATAATTATACCAAACGCCCCGTTAGTGTTTTCATTCAACTTATTTTGGCCTAGGCGTCTCACACATATTATTTTTTTTAGTAAATAATGTATTATTTTAAATTTAATTATGTGTTTTTTCTTTTAGCAAATGATATAATTAATTATTTCGTTTAAAATAATGAATGTGGGAGATGTGGACGATGAAGTTGTGTTGGCCAATGGAGGAGACGCTGAAGAACTGGATCACGAGGAGAGAGAATACGAAAGAGAGATAGTAAGGTGTATGTGGGGATGCTTTACTGTTCATATTCATTATTATAATAAATTTTTGTAAAATTCACCTCACACAATTTTTATTTGGAAATGGAGGGATAATTTTCGATATGATACAATAATTCGACATAAATCTTTACAATAGTCTTTCCATCCCGCTTCATTAGTTTCATTTTCTAAAATGAGAAAAAATCTTCTCACATCAATAAAATATTAATTTCAGTATTACATTCACAAACATTAGTTACTGTATCCGATCAAAATGGGACTAAAAACCTAGGACGGAGGGAGTAATAACGAATTTCGATCAATTTAGATCCTTATTGGACGACACCATTCACAAAAATTTATTGTCATTAATTGAATCGAATACGGATACGGATATTTGTTAATAAATGAATACAAAAATATTATTTCAAAATTTTCTACAATAATTTAATAATTTTCAAATTTAGATTTTGTCATTTATATTAATGTAATTTTATTTAATTTATGTGTTGTTATCATATTAATCATTGCAAAATATTGCTGACTTATTATTATTTTTTTAAAATTTGGATTTTTATCTTATCCAATTTCTTTTGAGTTTGTCTTGTGAGAGACAGTCTCTCATAAAAATTACGTGAAACGGATCTTACTTAAGATCCACATTATAAAATGAGTTTCTTCTACATCAAGCATCCCTTCTCCCCGCTGCCAACCACAACGCCTTCTCGAAGGGGGAGCACCACGGCGGCGACATGAAGCCCGGGGTCGTGCTTGGCCATCAGAGCTCGCTTAACTCCCTCAAATCCTCACGACGCGATGACATGGATTGAAGTAGCTCCTTCAGGTCGTTCTGTTGATGTGTCATTCAATTTTGGAAGCTGCATTCAAAGTGGTCGTGTTTGAAGGAGGTCATCGCCATTGTGGATCATGGAAGAGGTGTGAGAGAGAGAGAGAGAGAGTTGGCTTTGAGTTTTTAATTCATAGGCAGAAAAGTTCCAATGCGAGAAGGAGTAGTACTTATATTTGGAGTAATATTCATTAAAAGATTCAATAAAAAAATATGGATAGAATTATGTCTGTTCGACAATAAAAAATGGCGAAACCATCTCATCCAAGACTTTGCCATTTTTTTATTCGTCATGATAATTGCTCGAATTTTATCCAATCTTAATCAGATTTGTGCAATTTTCATACAAATTCAAATTTAAGCTTAATAAATCAAATTTGGATATGGATTAAGTTTTTTCTTAACGAATCAGATATGAATTCGGGTTAAACAAATTGGGTCACCAACTTTATAAGACCCATCTCACACAACTTCATACTTCATATTCATTTTGTAATATCAATCTTATAAAATCCGTCTCACACAATTTTTTGTGAGAGGTCATAAATTTTATATAATAAGAATTTTGTAATATTATTTAATAAAATAATGAGAAATTTAAGTTAGAAATTTAAATTTACTATGCATTTCAAACAATTATGTATACCTATATATATATATATATATATATATATTATAAATGGAACCAAGTTTATAATTTAAATATGAAGATCGGGGTCTCTTCGTTCGGAATATAGTGGTAAAAATATCATACTTAGATTAAGAGGTAACAAGTCTAAGCTCCTCGAAGATATTTTATGTGTGAGTTTAAATAAATATATTTATATTTAAAGAAAAAATGATGATTGGGACAAAATCTTGTACAAATTTTAACCATTTAAAACTCAAATACAATTTCTTAAAAAAAATACACTTTACATATAAAATTAATGTATTATCTCATTCATAATTGAAAAAGAAAAGCACTAAACTATATGATAAATATTAATTTATATTCAAATTAATTTTGGGAGTAAAGAGAAAAAACATGGGGATATGAATAGAATTATCCCTACCAAACATTACATGGCAATGCCATCCACATCGTCCATATGTATAAGATATATACATACATACATATGCATGTACACACCAGCATACATACACGCACTCTTTCTTCGATTCTTTCCTTTCTGCACAATAAATCAAACAGAATCACGCAGGATCTTTGCCTATCTCTGGTTTTAACAATAAATTTCTTCCAAAAACATTATTTGGCCGATGTCGTTTGTCAAAGTCTGAATTTTCTCCCAATTTATCTTTCAAAACCCTCATTTTCGCAACTACTGCGGACGCCCGATCTGACGAAAATCTGGTGGTTCTTTACACGGGCAACCTTTTACTCGAGACCCCATTTCCCGAGCTTTCCACTGCTACTTGAATTGAGGTAATGCAATTTCGATGTAGTTTATCGTAAACTTTCAAGTTTGATTTTGATCCTGAAATTGTTCTGATCCGTGCTTGCTTTCTTGGAATTAATGCTATGTCCCTTAGTTCCTGCTTATATTTCACATTTTGTGAATGGTTCCAGATTTTTCCGATTAATTATTTGATTTATTAGGGAATATTTGAATTTTGGAAATATGTTAAAATCGTGATTTTTCTGGGAATACTGCATTATTGCGGAGTCGCGCTTGGATTATGCTTGGACACGTATTCAATCTCAGTTTTATGGTGCGAATTTTATGTGGGCAGGTTTGGGCTACTTTGGAAATAGCAGATGCAGTCAATAGTTGGGAGTTTCGAAGTTGTATGCTTTTCAACTCGAATAAATAATCGTTGATGGTGTTATTAGAGTCTTGTATTAGTGAGTAAATTAGATATTAAACTTTTCATACAATCTGCAGTGTACGATTCTTGCATTTGGTGGTCATGGAACCTCTTCTGCAGAGTGATCAGTTTTTTTTTATTTCTTTTTGAGCTCAACGGTTATGTTCTTTGGTAAATATTTTAAAATTTCGAAACTTGGTTCTTCTATACATTATGAAATGTTGGTAAACTGGAGCATACTTTCAGACGGAGACAACTTTTATATTATTTTGGTTTGAGGGGTGGCTAATTGTAACTGATACAATGCATACAGTTAAGGGGTACAAACTTTTCTTCTTCCTGAATAGCCAAATGTACAATGCGAAGGCGACTCCTTTTGTTTGGCTCAAGTTGCTGCCACCACCTTCCTTTACCAATCCATTCATTATTTTTCTTTGACAATTTCCATGGAACAAATGAGAATCTGGAGGAAGGTTCTACAGCACCCTCTACCAGCAATCAATCTAAAAACACATTGCTTGATTTAGAGTGTTTGCTTTTGGTACCTTTCTTTGACCTTCATATAAATAATTCCTTTCTTGGTGATCCTGTAACTGAACTCCCAATCTTCTTTAGATTCTGAATTGTCTTTTTAAGGTTTCACTGCCTCTTTCTTCCTTCTCTTTCTTCGATTCCCTAGTTTTTTTTTTTTTTGCCAATCTCTGCCAATATTCAGTGTAAAACGTTTCTTGATTTGGGGGATTTGGTTTGGTTACTTTTCTTTGGCCTTTACCCTTACTAGAAATAATCCCTTTCTTGGAAATCCTGTGACAGAAGGAACCCCGACCTTCTTTGGATTCTGAATTGTCTTTATAAGGTTTCACTGCCTGTTTTTCCTTCTCTTTCATGGATACCCTATTTTTGCTCTAATCCATGCATTTCGTTTTCTTTTCCCATTTTTCTTCTTTTTCTTATGGATGTGATTTTTTTTAATCCATTTAACCGTTTATTATGTTTTCAATATGATAACACAGCCAAGAACCACCTGACATCTTAGCTTAGGGACCTTTGGCAGTTGGCTCGAAATAGAAAAAGGTGATAGCTTTTAACTCGTTTGAAGTCTTGCTAATTTATACCTTATAAGATATGCATGTCTTCTGTTTGTTGTAATCAGTAGTTCAAGAGTTATTTGGTTGCTTCACAGCATTTTTTTTTCAGCAGAGGTGCACTGGCTTTAATTTGGATAGTGGAACTTTGATGATTGAATTGGCTTCCCTAGTTGCATAGCATTCTTTGCTCCAACACACCTGAGGCATGTCGGCTGTTGATATATCGAAGTATGAACATAGCCCTGTCCATAAGGCCATAATTTTGAAGGATTATGCTGGTCTCAGGAAAATTATTGCGGGCCTTCCCCGACTTTCTGACCCTTCTGAGATCCATACAGAATCAGTTTCACTTGCAGAAGAAGCTAAGGCTGATGCCATAGCTGCTGTAATTGATCGACGTGATGTCCCTAACCGTGAAACTCCACTACATTTGGCTGTTAAATTTGGTGATGCGAGTGCGACGGAGATGCTTATGCTTGCTGGGGCAGATTGGAGCTTGCAGAACGAGCATGGTTGGAGTGCATTACAAGAAGCAATCTGTAATAGAGAAGAAGGGATTGCGAAAATCATAGTTCGGCATTATCAGCCACTGGCTTGGGCAAAATGGTGTAGAAGGTTGCCTCGGTTAATTGGGACAATGAGAAGGATGAGAGATTTTTACATGGAAATCACATTTCATTTTGAGAGCACGGTGATCCCTTTCATATCAAGAATTGCCCCTTCTGATACTTACAAGATTTGGAAAAGGGGTGCAAATTTGAGGGCAGATATGACTTTGGCTGGTTTTGATGGTTTCAGAATACAGCGTTCTGACCAGAGTATTGTATTTCTTGGAGATGGCTCAGAGGATGGTCAAATTCCTCCTGGTTCACTGTGCATGATTTCGCACAAAGACAAGGAGGTAATGAATGCTTTGGATGGTGCTGGTGCTCCAGCAAGTGAGGCGGAAGTGCAGCAGGAAGTTACAGCAATGTCTCAGACAAATATATTCAGACCCGGAATTGATGTGACTGAAGCAGTTCTTATACCTCAAACAACATGGAGGAGACAGGAGAAAACAGAAATGGTGGGTCCCTGGAAAGCTAAAGTGTATGATATGCACAATGTGGTTGTTAGTATTAAATCAAGGAAGGTGCCTGGGGCAATGACAGATGATGAATTCTTTAATTCTGGCAATGAGAATGAAACAGAGAACGAGCTTGATGATATCTTGACAGAGGAAGAAAGGAGGCAACTTGAGGTTGCTCTTAAGATGGACCCATCAGATTTGAGCAATGAAAATGGTGATGGCATCATTCCACACCGCCATAGTTGTTATGACCACAGGGATATTACGATTGAAGACATAGACAGTGGTAGAAATGGAGAAGCTAAGCAAGAAAAAAAAGGATGGTTCAATGGGTGGAGGAGACGGGAAAATAAGCAAGATTATGATAAAAAAATTGCGCCACCAAGAAGCTCTTTATGTGTGGAAGAAAAAGTTGGTGATTTTCTAGAGGACTCTCCTAGAAGTCAAAATAAGCCAGGCAGGCACTCTGTTGAGGTTGTTGTGAAACGGGATGAGACTCGGAGAGGTAAAGACACTAAAGCTTCATCAGCAAGTATGGATAATGGGAATCGAAGAAAGGATGGAGGTCGGGAGAATGAGTACAAAAAAGGTTTAAGGCCCATTCTTTGGCTTTCTCCAGACTTCCCCTTACGAACCGATGAACTCCTCCCACTGCTTGACATTTTAGCTAACAAAGTCAAAGCTATACGACGGTTAAGGGAGTTATTCACTACGAAACTACCAAAAGGGACCTTTCCTGTTAAGGTATCGACTGAACATCATTTCATTCGCTTTCATTTCCTATATTTTGTTTTTGAGTAGGCCCTTTTCTGATTTATGTATGATTTGATCATATTCTACCACATCAATCCTGCATAGCTGTAGCTGATAACGTCTGCTTACTTTTAGGTTGCCATTCCCGTGGTTCCTACCATAAGAGTGATAGTTACATTTACCAAGTTTGAGGAGCTGCAGCCATTAGATGAGTTCTCCACTCCCCCTTCAAGTCCGACTTGTGTTGTCAAAGAGAGCCCTGCTATGGCTCAACCTTCAAGTTCATCTTGGTTCCAGTGGATAAAATCTCCTTACCAACGCCCCAGTTCTTCCACAGGTGGCTCTAGCAGCAGGATTGAAAACATTCAAGATCCATTTGCTATTCCTTCCGAATATACATGGATCACTGCTGAAGCAAAGAAGAAAAAGATGCAGGAAAAGAGCAAGTCTAAAAAATCAAAAACCCATAAGTAGTCCTCACAATGCATCTCTGGGTAAGATCTTGCTTAATGTCTAGTATAAGTTTACCGAACGTGGTTTGGTTGATCTTCTAATTTTTCTGAACAAACAACAGATTGCATCGTGGTAAGTGGTTTACGTAATAGTTGGACATCATTGTGGGGGGTTTATAGAAGTTTGAATCTGTCTGTGATTCTTGTAACCTTAATGACTTATCTTTCATGTCTGGGTGGACTCTTCTTCTCCCTGAACTTCACCATCTTTACTAACAGATTTGAGGGATGTTATATATATTCGTTCATTCTATCTTCATTTCCTTACTGTTTCCATGCTGTGTGAGCTTTCACTACTGTAAGTTCTCTGTTTTTTATTTAAAGAAAATGCCAAAAACTAATCTCCCGAAATTTATGAGAGATACAGGTCACCTGGGCCGTAATAAAATAAAGTAAGATCCTTTTTCTTCGTTTATTTTTTTTTTATAAAAAATTTAACACTAATTTAAACACACATTATATGAGAGCTTGAACCCATAATTTATTGATCATAATTACAGTGCTTTCACCACTGTATCTTAAATAAGACATTCTTTTTTCTTTTTTTGATTTAATCATTTGCGGCAAACAAACAAAATGTGTTGTAATAATAGAATTTGAATTGTCAAATGATGTACAATTCTTCAAGTCGATGGAATTTAGAAATGGAGGACTTGGGATTTTAAATTATCCCTTCATCATTGAATGGAACATCTACAAGAGTTCCCTACTCCTGCTAGCTCTCCTTCTTCACTGTAAAAATTAGTGTATGTTCATGATTCATCATCATCATCGTGGTGGATAACAAATGCTATTTTAAATTTGCAGAATTTAAAAAAATAAAATCAATTAACAAAGAATCAATTGGTGCTTTTGAGTTGTCAATCAATGTTGACATTAGTGACATAAGTGTGTGATGGTAATAATTAGTATGATTTTTGAGAGATTTTAAACTGTAGATGTTACGTGTATGGTTGATTGCTAATGATAACAACTCTTTTTTATATAGTTTTATTACTGTTCAACTTATAAAAATTGATTTGTAGTGAGAACATAAAAATTGCTGTTACTACTGTACACTTTATCGATATTTTGGTCTCTACAAATTTCTTGAGCAAAACTCTCTACTTTCAAATAATAATGTTCTTCATTATTAAACTTATTATAAATAATAACATGTTAATTTCTTGTAACTTAGATTAATTTTACAATTATTAAATAGAGTTGATTCTAGTTCTACACAATTAAGATTTACCATAATTCATAATGTGATTATTGAGATTGATCATTTCATAATTAATATTAATGATATCTTATTCAGTTATTTGTTGTTTAGATATTCATTTCTGATACTCAAACGAAAGAAGAAAAATGTATAATTTATAGAGGTAGTGTATTATTATCACACCAAATAAGATCTTCAAACTAAGTTCTACCTCACATATGTTCCTGGCCTTATTTTAAAAAATATTCCATGCACATAAAAATGATTAAACCATACACGTAACAGGTACTGCTATATATTAATGAATAACTCTTACAAATAAAAAATAAAAAAATAAAAAAAAATCAAAGGAAGCAACATACCTTGGTTCAAATTCAAGAACATGAGCAATGTCTTTGCCATATGCATCAGGCCAGCTGACTTTCCTCATCATCACATTCATTGATGCAGATTTCTTGAGGTTACTCTTGAGTGGAGCAGAAGCGCCTTCTCCCTCTGATGTGGATGACTCCATGACTCCTCCTCCAACTCCGACGACGACGACGTCTGTCCTAACCCTTCTGCTGATCTCTTCCTCCCTGCTGTCGGAGTTTCTTGATGCCACATAACATGAGCACACTAGGGAGGTGCACCTGTTATGCGCCGGCGCCGCCAGGATACTCCAAGATTCTTGATTTCTCAGCCAATTAAGTGTTAATTAATCCTTCATCAGTCGTGTCTAGCTCTGATGAAGAGGGATTGATTGAGTGGGATGGGATGTGGGAAGTGGAGGCTTTTCATGATATGCATCTTTTTATATAAATCTTGCAACATGCACGCCCCATATGATTTGGAGTTTTGCTTCACAACTAAGATAGTGGTTGGGTGCGTGTGGCTTATGAACTCATTTCCCTATAATCTACATCAAGTTACCTTTGTTTTGGGGTTTACATATAATTTGATTGTACATTGTGTAAGTATGTAGGGTAGTCGAACTGAATTGAGTTTAGCAGTGCCTTATTTTAATTTGACTCATTTATTATTCGAACATCAAAATTTTCTTATTTATCAAATATATCAAAGCTCACAAATTTAATTAAATTCTCTCTACATTTCTATTTATATTAAAATATTCATTATTTTTTTTTTAAATATTTTATTTCATCTAAAAAGATTGTATCATATTTGCACTCAAATTTAATTTTTTTCCTACTTATAACTGAGTCAAGAAAGATTTATCATGCGTATTATTAAATTATAAAAATATTAATTTCACAAAATTAATACTATAAAATCCAATTTTGAGTCATTTAATTAAAAAACTTCATTAAACAACCTCGAACGATATTTTAACAAATCAAAATTTAAATAGTTCATATGTAGTTTAGTTCATTTAGCCTTGATTTATTTGTTATAAGTGTGTTTTCTATATATATTAAAATGAAAAAAAGAAAAAACCACGAAAATAGAATCTCAACATTACTGTGATGAAATATGGTAAATTTTGTGCATGCCTTCACGCTTCATTTATGTGATGAATATATTAACTTAAATAGTGCGCATTACTTAAAGTTTTTATTGGTAGAAACATTAGGTAAGGTTAAACGGGAAGTAATATCATTTCTTATATAGAACTCATAATTAATTAATTATAAATAAAGTATTTAATTACTGCTCTATCATTATATAAAAAAATATTTTATTGAAACCCTTTGTGTGCTCACGAATATTGTTGATACCCTACACAAGAAAATGATAATTAATAGGGCGATTGCACGCTCTGATTTTTCTATATTATTTATTTATTTTTATATGTTTTTCATATATTTTTCGGTTGCTTTGACCAAATTCACCTTACCAATAAGTGAAAGGAGAAAGGAAAAGGAAAAAAAAAGTCCTGGTGGACTCGAGTAAAAGATAAAACTATTATTAAATTTTGATTCACTCATGATTTATATTATATATATGCCAATACTATTTTGGTTTTGCAATCTAATTCAATATTATAATATTTTGATTTGGATATATGGTTGAAAATATTTATTTTAAAGTATTTTGATTAAACTAAAACAATATTTTGTGGAAATTAAATATTAAAAAAATTGATAGTTTCTTAATCCAAGTGAAACACTTTTTAAATTCAAGCAAAATGCTTAGTTTAGGAGAAATGCTTTTTTTTTTCTCCCGAAATATATTTTTTTAGTTTCAATCATTCCGGTTTTCAAAGTCAGTTAGTTATAGTTTGTCTCACAACGAAATGACATTTTGGTGAATTGAAAGAATAGTTCGTTTGAGTTAAGAAAATAGTATATTTGTAATACATAATTTTGTACGAACAACAATTTAAAGGAAATTTTAAATGTGAAATAAATAATAATGAAGAAAATATCGATATGGTTTAGGGGTCCTTATCCTATGAAGATTACGATAATGCTCTCATAAATAGGGGATTTGTCTTTACCTATGAATTTACACAGTTTATATAATGAATCTATTTGATAATTCGATATATATCTCAAAAATATCTTCTTTCTGTTCAAAATTATAATCTATCCTTCCATTTGTGGAATTTTCGAGAATCGTCTTATAGTCTTTAAAGATTATCCTAACCAAAGGCCTTACATTCTTAGGGCTCGTGATCCTTATTGGTGGATTGGTTGATTTTTTACCCTAAGAATGTTCATTATGAAGTAAAAAAACAACAATTTATAATGTTTAGTTCAATCAAAATGCTTTAAGAAATAATCAATCATTTAAATCATCAAAATCAGTAAATGAAATTACTTTTAGGTACAATTAAATACGAAGAGTGCTATACCTAGGAACCTAGTAATAAAAAACATGCAACTGGAAGAAATAAAAAAAATAACTATTTTTTTGGATCAAGCAAAATGGTTGGGTGATATCTATGAAGATGTCACCGTGAGTTCTTTAAATTCCTACATTCATCTTAGTTTGTTGGAAAGGCTTTGTTTACTTATTTGGTTAGGGGTTTGGATGTTTTAGGGCTCCTTTTCTTTTGAAATTTTTATAATACCTTTTTTTTTAAAAACCTTGTAAATGATTAAATATGCTTTTAAAAAGTTAAATGAAAAAAAAGGTACCATGCGCGTGTGCAAATTTTGATATAAAGTGGTTCATTTGTGTTCATAATAGTGTGACATAATAATGTTGTCTCTATTCCCCTATGTAATCTCCACACTTATATTTGCATAATGAGTAGGAATACATTCACAACTTATATATATCTCCATTTATCAATATTGCTGCCCATTTTGTTCACACAAGCTGCTACCTCTGTCTCATAATTGCACCCTATATATTTTCAAGAATAAAGGTTCAATTATAATTAATAATTTCATAGATTTCGGATATTAAACATTTCTATATTTAATATCAAAGTCTGACATGCCTCATGTTAATGTTATACTTTTTGCTATATAAGAGTTCGTTACAACTAACCCCTACTTTTTAGGGATATTTATTTTACTCCTATTTCGTGCATATTCCCATATTTATATTTAAGGGGAGTACATTTGCAAGCTACGTGAGTTGGTAAGTGACTTATTGGTTTGTGCCTTGAGCAAATGGATGTAAAAAGAGAATGAAAATCTGGGCCGTGTGATCATTTATTTTGGGCATCTCCCAAAATGCCTTATATTAATGGAGTTAATTGTGGACTATTATACAAGAAATTTTTTCTTTACTTCTCCAATTTGGGACAAGTTGAGTTTGCTACCCAACACAGGTGTAGAACCTCAGGAAAAACGCCATGCTCCAGTCAGAAAAGAGACGCATCAGATTGGACGATGATCAAATGTCTCTAAACGACTACAAATCTGAAATGCTTCTACTTCGTCTATAAATAGACGGAAGTGATAAAAATATAGAAACCTGAAAAAAGCAACTGCACTCTGTGCATGTGAAAACTCAAAGTGTTTCTATCATCTAGGCTAACTCTTAGCCTACCGTGTGTCATCTCTTGAACACGAGACTCGTAGCTTCTAAGCTCGAGTTATCTTTTTGGTGTTCTTTCTCTCCAAGAAAGAACACAACAGTCACTGCAGATCTTTAACAGTGATTATTACGGGTGTCTAGCCAACCAATTCGGCATAAACTATTAAGCTCTCAACATCTAGAGGATGAGACTGTGTGGTGTGCCCTAACTCCAAGTCTGCGAAGCCAAACCATAGCCCTGAACGATTGAGCTAGTGGACTGGTAGACACTCACATTTACCACCTAGCGATAGATCGTGAGACCATTCTGTAACGGAGACTTAGTGAATTTTCAGACCACAATCTAAACAAAGGACGTATGACGTGTTGTCCGAACCTTTATAAATTCTTGCTCTTTATTGCTTTTTTATTTTTTTTCAAGGGTTTTTGAAAGTAACACATTCTAGTGTAAAAGTGTATTCGAATTGAACAACTAAGTCCTTGTTAACAAAGTGTTTTCATGAATACAAACTGGTCAAGATTTGTGAGTGCAAATTTGATATGAAAATTTTCGCTGCAAATTATACTTACTCGGGACTAACAATAATTAACTATGTTTTGGATTATAGATTGATAAATCTTTTTAAGTAATAGAATTAAACTTTTGGGTAAATTCATTAACAAAAAATGAAGGTATATTTTTAAGAATGATAGTTTTCCATTAATGCTAGAAAACGGGCCTTTTATCCCATTAGCTTGGCAAAGCCCGAAAAGGTCAGTAGTCGGGCCTTTGGCCCACTATCCAATTTCTTCCCTTAAATACGCACGCACAAACATCTTCCTCTTCGATTTAGGAAAATAAAATCTCCTACAAAAAATGATCAGGTGTGGATTTTTTATCAGTAAATGCTCAAGCACATTTGTTAAAATCTTCTTCAATTCATGCTTTTGAGTTTTGTTATTTCGCGTTGTGTCCGCTGAATTGGATGGATAAATTGCTATAGTTGATATCTTAACCTGATTTTTTGCATAATTACTTCATGCCTGAGCGGAAAAGCTTGTGTTTTTTTATTTTTAATTGTAAAACAGAAGGAAAGAATGCAGTATGGGATGCATTTTGAAGAAATATTTTCAGTTGGATTTACAGATTAGTAGGTTTGCAGCTTCTTCGTAATGTTCTTTGATGCTTGTGTATTATGTATTTAAGTAACATATAATAATTGAATTCTGTTGGAGGATAAATTGAACCGGTCTTGCTTCATTATAAAGTGGAAAGAATTGCTTCCTCTTTTACTTGTGCTTATATTGTCGGGGAGGTGTTCTTTGATTTTGTTACAATCCATTCATCCGGTGAGTATGCTGATATATTTCTAAATTGTATAGGGAAGAAGGGAAGTTAGAGAGGTGTTAGAGAGAATAGAGAATTAAGAATATGAAACCAGAGATTTTTTCCAATTCATGTTTTCATACAACAGTGAAATTGTGCAAAGTTTCACCTAATTGCTGTGAAGTTGGCAAAATCAAAATGGTGTTTCTTCAAGTTGCTTTTCTGGAAAATAATTCTTTGCATTCCTGTCTTGCCTACTGGGATAGAGTTCTTTTCTATTTGCCTTTGCCAATCTTAAAATTGATTGACAAGTGAAACTATTTTAGATCATCAATGTCGACAGCGATGATTAGACGTGAAGCGAGACGAAGCGTGCGCTCTGCGTATGGAAGCACTATGGAACAAAATAAAACCCAAATCTATATTTTATTTTGCTTTCTCTGGGTCTAAACCCTAAACCCCCCACCTCTGCTCCGCGCCGTGCCTTGCCTCCCTGCTGTGCCCTGGCGGCCCGTCGCCCGTAGCCCCTCTTGCTAATTCCCTCTCCCTTCCATCTTTCTACTTTCTTTTTGGCTGATTGTTACTAATTTTGGGTGATTGCAATTTGTTGCTAATTTTGAGGAGTATAATTGTTACTGATATTGGTTGGGTGATTGTATTTTGTTATTGATTGTTGCTGATTTTGGTCCAATTATTGCTGATTTTGGTTGGGTAATTGTAATTTGTTGTTAATTTTGAGAATAATGATTGTTGCTGATTTTGGATAATTGTAGTTTGTTAATGAGTAGGGAAATAAAGTTCTTTTGTTAATTTTGTACAAGGATATCTGCAAGACGAGTGGCTTTGGACGGTGCCTGGAAATTGACAAAGAGAGCATTATGTAGTGGTTCTGGTTCCAAGTTACCTGGTGCTACCATTGATCAAGTTAGTAGTGTAATGAATCTATTATACAAGTACTATGCCCATCTCTTTTATTTGTTGGACAGTCATGGAACTATTTTTTATAGAGCCTAACTTTTTTATTTTCCTTATCTTGTTTCTTAGCATTTGTTATATTGGTTTTCTTGATTATTTGTTATTTGCTTCATCTGCATGGTAATGAAAGCATGCATTTCTATTATTTCCACCTTTTCTGATGTTCTAAGTTAACTCTTAGACTGTGATCTATTGGGTGTGCAGTAGAGGGGTTCTTTGAAGTTGCTATACTAATATATAAAAATGATATGGTCGTAGAGAAATAAATGTACTTTCATGAAAAGTTAGGAAAGCATTGAAACTATGGTTCTTATTTTTGGAATAGAATGCAATTGAGTTTTTCTTGACTGGAAATGGAAGAATAACTATCAGTCAGATACTTGGGGAAAAAATTGGCAAAATGAATCTCTTGAGGACAGTAAACTCAAAATCTAACCAGGAAAGAGAATCAGAAAAGTGTTTCAGCTCCTAAGATTGTTTTTGTTGTACCCAGGGACTTGCCTACAAACAAAGACATGAAAGTAATCTTCATGTGCATGATGTTGCTATTGTTGGAGGTGGCATGGTTGGGGTGGCCCTGGCTTGTTCTTTGGGTAGGTGTTATGTCTTATTATCTGAAGCAAAGTTCTTATTATTTCTCACAACTCTATTGATTTTAGAGACCTAGTAGAGTGATTTCTTTGAATATATATATGCATATTCTAAATTAAATGCTTGAATATCTTGTGCGTAATTAGTGACTAAGAGTCATGACTCACAATACAGATTTTCTTATTTAGAGCTTTTTCCAGTACCTAGAATTCATGTATGTATTTCTTAGTTGTCGCCTTTTTGTCTGACACACATGTTACTAGTTTGCGTGCGCGGAGTGTTTATATTTTATTAATAATTTATTAGTAAAATATATTAATTCTATAATTTCTATTTATTGTGTAGATATGTAGTAGCAAAATGTTAACTTTGATTGAGTTTAGCTCGTAACTCTAAATTTGTTAGTCAAGCTAAAACTCATGCTTCAAATTACTCAAGAAGGGCACATTTGAGAAGTGTCAACTATTTATTTAAGTTGTTATTCTATTTAGTATCTGCATAGACGTAACTAGGGATATCAATCGGGCCAACCCTCCTTGTTTCGGGCTATCCCTATCGGGTTGCAGGCTGTTCCGTCTTGGTCGATTTGGGTTGGATTTTTTTTGGGTTGAAGATTCTTGACCCTAACCTAACATTTGGTTTGTCGGGTTGGTATCATCATAATTTAAAATCCAAAATAAAATAAAAAAATATTCAAAACTATAAAAAGTTTATGTAAAGATATGAATTCATCCATCATCTTTAAAAAGTAAAATTCTTTAGTAAAAAAATTCCAAAGTAAACTTATTTACATTATTATAAAGTACAAATAGTACTAATTTTATAAAAATAAATTTTATTATCAAATTATCTAAAAATTAAAAAATTTGATGAGAAAGATAGTAAACTTGCTGATTATTATTGAGATTAGTAGAGTAATATTATTTATTTTTCATAATATTGGATAAGTAGGAAAATAGAAAACATAATAATAGTATCTTTTGGGTTGGGTTAGGAAGAAAAACGAAATATTATCCTCTGGATTGTGAAGGCATGTACAGACTACAGAGACACATATCACTGAAATGCTCTCTTGTTTATTTTTGACATGCAAAATTAAACCTTTATATAGTAACTCAATTTTGAATAATACTAAGATTCATTAACATGCTTGCAGCAAAAAAACCATTGACAAACCAGCTTAATGTTGCCATCATTGATAGCAATCCAGCATTACAAAGTGGTCATTGTATCAAGAAAGAGGACCCCCCAGATCCGAGAGTTAGTACTGTTACACCAGCGTCTATAGCTCTCTTTAAAGGTATTACTTTTTGCGCTGTGAACTTTGTAACATTTCTGTCTTTGCATTTGAAGTAATTTTAAATCTACACTGCTGTTTAAAGAATGGGTTCAAAACCTGGTTCAAGCTTTTACAGTATTACATAAAGTATTTGACTATGCGAAGACATATTAGGTAGCGGATAGCCAAGAGCTCTTGGAAAGTTTTTAATGATCTCAAAATTATATGTCAAAACCTTAGTTCGTCAATGTATGAATTTATGTCAAACTTAGTTTCTAACATTGAGGTCACTGAACCGTTAATGGTAGTGATTTGCTTCCTAATATATAGCGAGATTTCATAGTTTAAATTGATTTTCTTGTATATTGGTTACTGGAACAATGCACAGAAAATTCTCTATCTAAAGCAATTGATCCTAGGGTTTGTTTGGGATAAGAACAATTTTTTTACCTCCTGCCTTACTACCCCAGTCGGTGTCGCCTCTGTCTTGGCGACCTGTCCCTGGAATCTGGCTAATGAAATTCGTGCGTGCACAGTATCTGCATTTGTGGACAGTACCGCACTTCAGATCTGATTTTATTTGGTCAGTCCCAAATCCATCACAATATATCGGACTTTTCCTTAGGAACCACTACTAAATTGAATGGTTCCAATTATTTGTTGTGGTCTTGTGCTTTTCTGCTATTATTTGGGGTTATGAAAGAAACGACATCTTGTTCTCTTAGTTTGAAAAGTAAAAAGCGGAGCGAAGCGACAAGGCCAAAAGCCGAAGTGATGAAGTGAAGCACGGTGAAGCGAGCGCTTCAAGTATACGAAGCTGTCACACCTTTAAAATTATGCACATATTATATATATACATGATTTTATACTTGAACAAGCAATTACAAAACATAGAATTGTAGCAAAATTAGTAGAATTCAGACATCCAACATAAAATATTTAAGTTCAACAAGCAATTTGTTAACAAATTTGTGATCACATGAAGAAAAGTTCAACAAACTTAATAATTCAACATCTAACACCATCCATACAAATCATCTCAACATCATTCATCTTCTCCGTCATCCATACATTTCATCTCAACATCATCTTCTTTCCTAGTTAAATATATTCTTCTTTCTCATCTATTGTAGGTTGTTTAATAACCAGAACTAGATGTTGCACCTTTTCCTTTGTCATTACGTGGTGCACTTGACCCATCATTCCTCACCTTTGAAGATAGTTGAGTCATGTATGAAAGGTCTTCTGCTTTGGAAGCTTTAGACACTTCACTCCATGTGAGAGTGCCATCATCTATAACAAAGTCGTCATCCCCATCCTCCTTCATTTTTCCAACTTACCACTCATTGCTCTTATTAATCTCACTCAAGAGTATGGGATCAATGGTGTCCGTTAATTGAAACGTTGTGCTAACTGATGATTGTGTTTCACAAATACCATATCGTTCAAAGGATTTTGTGTTAATCAATTTCTCTTCTTCGTGTGCAACTGTTAAAAAAAAACATAGCAAGCAAGAAAGAAAGAGCACCGTAAGTAAGAAATATATGAGTATGTACTTGGACAACTTTCATGTTGAAACACCTCTAATTTCTTTCATAGCCAGTTGCATTTCAAGAGAGGCTAAGCACTCGCACAACAAAATTCATAAGATTTGAAGTCGACGCTCCAAATGACGTCCACCCCTCGACTATTAATAATTAAAAAGAACAAATTTTACAATGAAGTAGTTAAATTGATAAATATAATAAAATAATTTAAGTTAGAAATTTTGTTACCCAAGATTTTTTCTTTCTTTGCCTTATTGCTATAGGTAGACCAAAGAGACCGTTAGCATTTTGATATTGACTCAATTCATCCCCAATCTTGTCTTGAGCTTCTTCATTTGGCACCAACCTTGCCATACAAATATGTAATGAGAAAATGTCCCAATACTTGGATTATCATATAATATTTCAAGATTTAAGTAATGACACATGGCATGCAAAGGTCGATGCAATTGATGTTCCCATCTTTTATCAATAATCTCAAAGGCCTTCTTAAAATCATTTTCTTTACCTTGAAAGGATTAGCAATTGCCTCTTTTGCCCTATCCATCACCCTATAAATATATATCCCATAGCTGGTTTCGTTTCTCCATCAACTATTATAAGAACTTTATCAAGTGGATGGGTCAACTCGAGGGCATAAAGTACGTTCCTCTAAAGAGTATCTTGTAATATTAATCCTGCAAATTTCTTGCCACCCAATTCTTTAGACCATTTACTTTTCTGTCAAGTTATCATCTTTCTCGAATTGTTCATTTGTTTGTGCATTTGAGAAAGAGTGATAAAAGAATTAGCAAATCTAGTAATTGCTGGCCTATCAAGTTTATGTGAACCTTTTCATCATATTTATCACTCCAATGTGATTATTATAAATATAACCGTTTATAAACATCGCTTTTTTGAAAGTAATTTTCACCTTTGGGATTTTGATTCTGATGTCTTCAAAAATTAGATCAATAAAATGAGTAGCACACGGAGTATGCACAAAATGAAAAAATAAACAAACTATTAGGTTATACAAGACAAGATTCCTACTCGCTTGACATAATTCTTTGCGTTAGCCGTAATAACTTGCACCACATTCTTTTCCCCAATTTCTTTCACCATCGCATCTAACATGTTGAACAATAATCTCCACCCTTCACAATTTCAAATACATCAACGGACTCGATGAACATTGGGCCCTTCGGAGAGTTCACGGGAAGTCTATAATCTCCTTTTGAACAACATAATCACGCCATTTGTAGGACATGATAGAACATCTTATTAACGCCCATTCTTTGTTGTGCTCATCAACAATCAACAATGCGTCATCAACTTGTTAACTCAACCATAACATGAAAACTCTCATGATTTACCGGATCGAATGGAATTCCAGTTTCATAAAAGCACATAGCAATGTCTCTACACGTCTTCTCCCTTAATTCCTATTTACACACTTCATCGATCGTTTGTTGTTTTCCTTCCTTTCTTGCTCTTATAACATTCTCAGCATTGGATGCCAAAAAATAAGTCCATCGGACCCTTTAGAGATGATGACTTTGAAATAGCTTTATTAGCTCCCCTTTTAGATATTTTCGAAAGATGACTTGTTTGATTGTCTTCTTCATCATTGCCATCAATCACAACCCTTCTTGAAAACATCTCTTTCTCCTCCGCTGTAGCTGTTTTTTTTTTTTTTTTTGCATAAAATTCTTTATTTCGCCTCTAACTTGCTCCGGGCACAGTTGACACTTGGTTATACATGAAACCTACCAACAAATATTGTTTCTTGATAAACGTCCCCCCTTCGTTACTTCACTGCAGTAGTTGCAAGTAAAGTTGCTCTTATTTGCCATATCTTGTTTACCATGTTTTCTAATTAGATCATTCCTTGATGTGTTTAAAGTTGTTGAAAAAACTGAACCCATACCGATTTCCATCAAGATAAAATTTTGCAAAAATGCAAATCAAAATACTACTTTAAGTTGTTGAAAAAACTAAACTCATACCGATTTCCATTTAGATAAAATTTTGCAAAAACGCAAACCAAAATACTACAAGTAGTCTCGAACTATCTTCTTCATGGACACATACTTTCAAAATAAGCAACAATCGCTCAAAACCAGCAACACATACGAACAAAATTAGACAATCAATCATTCAAACAGATTGCATACTTACACCTAATTGGCGCGGTGGTAGAGGGTGGGTCAGTGCGGGTCGGCGTGGCGGAGGGAGGGGAAGGGCGGTTGCAGCACGGCGGAGGGAGTATGTGTGCAGGCGCAGTGGAGATTGGGTAGGGGTGCGAGCGAATACTTTAGGTTTTAGTTTCAGATTAATAGAATAAAAGATTTAAATTGACAACTTTTTGTCGCTCAAACGCCTTAATTGCTTTTTCGTCGCTTTTGGATGCTTTAGGTACGCACAGTGCTCTAGCCGTAAAAAAGCATTCGGGCTATTTTTGGATCTTAGCGCGCTTTTTAAAACTAAGCTTGTTCTATTTATCCAGTTGCTCCTCCTAATCCCAAATATGATAGTTTGAATGCACATGATTGTTGTGTTATGATGTGGCTTCTCAATAGAATGGAAGAATGTCTTGTTCTTAAACATGTTCAAATCTATGTGGGATATGTTATGTGAGATGTATACAAATAGATAAAATGTCTCCTGAGTGTTTGAGTTGTATGAGAAACTCTTTTCTCATACTTAGTCCGGTCAATTTGTTATTGATTATTACTTCATTCTCAAAGGTCTTGTGCAGGAAATTCTTTTTTATCATATACTGGTGTGACAGAGACAACTAAATGGGAGGGATTTATGGTGGCTAAATTCTGTATGGGTTAGATGCAGATCACCGACATATTCGAGATTGGTTAATGTTAAGCGTTAAAGTTCCATCATTTTCAAATGCTCTATTTTGAGTTCTTAGAGTAACCATTGGTCGCTGGCGTGACTTTAGTACTTCTGATAATTCTCCCGTGGCTGCACCTGGCTTACCTTTGGCTAACATTCTTGCTTAACGGTGGGTGTTCGCTATAAAGTATGTTGATGGTACTATTGAACGATACAAGGCAAAACTGTGGTTAAAGGTTACACCCAAACTTATGGTGTTGATTACTATGAGACATTCTCTCCTATAGCTAAATTGAGCTCTATGTGCATTTCTCTCTCTTCTGCTATGAATCTTTCTTAGTTTATGTATGAGCGTGGTGTCTAGAATGCTTTTCTCTATGGTGATTTGAATGAGACTGTGCATATGGACATACGTTCAGGGTATGTTGCTTAGGGGAGGATGCAACTAAGGTGTATTATCTTAAGAAGGCCATATTCAGTCTTAAACAAAGTCCGAAAGCTGGGTTGATAAATTCAACAATGTCCTTGGAGTTATTGGTTTTAAACATTCAAGTCAAATCACTCTGTATTTTTGGGCATCACGCTTGTGGTCTTCTTGTTCTTATTGAATATGTAGATACAAACTACTTTGTGGTAATGATGAAAAGGGGATTGGTGCGGCAAAAAAATATATGCTTCAAGATTTTGTTATTAAGGATATGGGTCATCCCAAGTATTTCTAGGGGATTGAAATTGCTTATAGTAAATTTGGGATTGTTAGGCACATAAGTTAGGAGCCCTAACTTCACCCAAAACTATAGTCAAAGGTGAAAGATCCACATTGTGTTGTGGATTCAATGTGGGAGAAGTCCACACCATAACAATACAGTTTCCTTTCAAATCAGACGTCCACGGACGAAAGAGCGAGACCTCACCACCACGACAGAACCTCCTCGCCTCCTCGGCACTAATGCCTTCGGCGGGTCTACTCCCCACCCTCTTTTCCATGGAAGGTCTGGTTGGCAGGTCGGACCAAATTGTTAGACACATAAGTTAGGAGCCTTAACTTCACCTAAAAATATAGTCAAAGGTGAAGGATTGACCCCCCACTTATATACCCATCCACATTGTGTTGCAGATCCGATGTGGGACAAGCCCACACCATAACAAGGATTTTTCTACACGAACTAAAGTATGCTATGAATTTACTCAAAAAGACTGGATTGCTTGGGGCGAAGCTAGTTGACATTCCTAGATATCAATCCCAATGGTTGGGATGACTGTGAAGATATATTGAAAGATAAAGCTAAATGCAAAAGGCTGGTTGGGAAGCTTATCTACCTAACAATATCTAGGCCAAACATTTCTTTTGCAATTGTCTTAGTTATCCGGTTTATAAACAAACCGAAGCAAGTTCACCGGAATGCTGATATCCAAATCTTTCAATATCTCCAAAAGTCCTCAAGAAAGGATTATTTTTTAAGAAAGTAGCAATCTTAATATTGAAGGTTATTCTGATGTTAATTATGTTTGATCAAAGACTAACAAAAAGTCTACTTTTGCTATTACACTTATTTGGGATGAAACTTGGTAACTTGGCGAAGTAAGAAACAACACAGAGTTGCAAGAATGTTTGATGAAGTTGAGTATAGAGCAATGGTCCATACCACCACAAAAATAATTGGAGTGAAAATCTGGTTGAAGAGCTAGGGTTCACACAAAATGAACCTCTTTATATATTGTGATAACCTGGTGGCCATTTACATTGCGAAAAACCCCGTCTTTCATGAGAGGACTAGACACATTGAAGTTGACTCTAATTTTATTTGTGAGTGTGTTTTGAGTCAAACACTTGCTACTCCATCCACTTTATCAAGAAGCTAGATTACTGCTATTTTCACCAAACCGTTAGGTGGGAAACATTTTTCTTAACTTTTTACCAAGTTCAACATGATTGATGTATATGCTCTAGCTTGAGCGAGAGTGTTAGATAGTATTTACGGTAATGATTTATTTCCTTGTTTAGATTAGGTTTTCTTGTATATATTGATGTATTGGTTACTTGAATAATAATATTCATAAAACTCTCCAATATTCTCTAACGTCATTAAACTACTTTGACTATCTATGTGATTAGACATTAACTCAAACATGACTGCATTACTTGTTGAAATGTGTCAATAAGCTTAATCTCTGTCTGCTATGCAAGTACAATAACTACTCATCTATTCCTTTCAGATGTGGGTGCATGGAAATATGTGGAAGAGCACAGACATGCTTACTTTGACAAAATGCAGGTAACAATATTTGAAACCTTGTGAGGTTTGGGGTCTTATTGGTTTGTACCCATTAGTATGAATATCTTCTGCTTTATAACTTGTTGCAGCTTCCTTTCTTAATTTATTAGCTTGCAACTGCCAACCCAGGTCAACTTCATTGAAGAAAAATATAAATATAATGCTGACTGATTGAGTTTTTTCTTGCTGACATTTATCTCAAAATGAGAATTTTCAATGATATTTACTTCAGTAGTGAAGACTAACGCAATAACATGTTCGTCTTGGAAATAACCTTTTTAATTTATTGTTTCAAATTCGATAACTTTCTTGAGAATTTTGGCCTCAAGTTCAAAAGTACATCAATTTTGTACTGACCATATTTTTCCTGAAGAACCTCTGCTGTTTGTAGTGCTCCAAAGCATGTACCAGCTTGACGTTGCAAAATATACTCTTAACTTTTTTATAACATATATAAGTGTTTATAAATGTGAATTGCTCGTAAAGAGGTATGCACCATTCCTTTCTCGGCAAAAGTATAATGGTACATTTGATAATTCCATGCATATAGTTACATTATTTTTACCCCTGGGTGTTTTCCTTTCGAACTGTTTTAACATAATATAACTGGACATTGATTCACTGATGCCATTAAACGGACAGATTTTGTATCTTATTTCTTTTTTCTTGTGATAATGTATTAAATTAGAATACTCTATTTGCACAAACTCAACTTTCTTCCATGTCCATATCTGGAAATTCTTCCTGTTCTTTACCGAATTCTTGATTCATATTTGGTTGTCATATATCATTTTGTTTTTATGTTTTGCTCTTGACAATCCTAATGTTCTTAAATTACTATGTAGATATCGTTCCACAGTTAGCTCTAGAAAACTTTAATCTGAATTTTTTTTGCCTTTCAGGTTTGGGATTATACTGGTCTGAGCTTTACAAGGTACCATGCAAGAGACGTTAACAAAGAGGTTCTAGGGTAAGAGCGAGTGCTACACTGTGACTCCTTTCATAATCATACCCTTCTTTCTTGCTGGTAATACTTGTTGGGATTTGATGTAGGTGCGTGGTGGAGAATAAAGTGCTTCATAAATCCCTATTATCATGCCTACAGGTACTTGAATGATTGAATATTTGCATTTGTGTTTCTAGAAGGAAGGTTGCATGAAGAATTTTTTTAATTGAGGTTCCCATCACTTTTCGATCACATGCATCCTTTTACACGATTATATTTTCTGAATGCTGATAATTTACTACTGAAGCATGAGTTGTGTTGGGACCTGAAATTTATTTATATATTTATTTTTTCACAATATAATTTTCTCTCGTGAGGGAACCTTATCAATTGTTGACATGAGATTGTATTGAGGTTGTCATAATTTTTTTGTTGGCATTGTACTTGTGACAGGATGCAGGTTCCCAGCATAAGTTATATCCTCTCAGATTAAACTCAATGACCTTGGAACCAGCCTCTGTTTCTAGCCCTCATGGATCTTTAACAAAACTGGAACTGAGCGATGGGAGTAGCTTGCATGCTAAATTAGTGGTAAAATTTCTTTGGTGTCGAAGCAGTCTAACTGTTTCACATGCATAAAAAAAATTGATCTGTCCTTTCTTTTGATGCTAGAAACAGTTAAACTAAGCTTTACACTATCGTGCTTCTCATAGCTTCCATGGTGCTTACCTCAGGTCGGAGCAGATGGATCAAAGTCACGTGTCAAAGAGTTAGCTGGAATAAATTCAACTGGATGGAAGTATTCTCAGAATGCTATTATATGTACTGTGGAGCATATGGAGGAAAATCGATGTGCTTGGCAAAGATTTATCCCTAATGGTCCAATTGCCCTTCTGCCAATTGGTGATAAATTCAGCAATATCGTTTGGACAATGGACCCTGAAGAGTCATTGAATCGCAAATCTATGTCCGAGGTAGATTTTGTGAAAGAAGTGAATCGTGCTCTGGACAATGGTTATGGTCCACATCCAAAATCTCAATCGTTTGGGAGTCCAGCTGCATTCTCTTGGCTAAATGCAGAAAAAACATTATCATCCTATGATTGCTTTGAAGTCCCACCAAAAGTTACCAAATTAGCATCGGAAAGAATGGTGTTCCCGTTGTCTCTAAATCATGCAAACTCTTATGCAGTAAAGCGTGTCGTTCTGATTGGTGATGCTGCACATACTGTTCATCCTTTAGCCGGTCAAGGAGTTAATATGGGATTTGGAGATGCGTTTTCTCTCTCAAATGTTATTGCTGAAGGCGTAGCAGTTGGATCTGATATTGGTGAGGTAAGCCCACATGGCTTTCAATTTGCTTCATTTTAGTTCTGGTTGGTGCCACACTAAGTAAGTTTTGATCTGGAAATTGGTTATGACTCGACTAATCCATTTTTCATCTTGTTCACGAGCTCTTTTATGCTTCTGCTTGGTTGTCTAATGCCATATATCTGCACTTAGGTGTCATTGCTAAGAAGATACGAATCAGATAGGAAACCTGCAAACTTAACGATGATGGCGATCCTGGACGGCTTTCAGAAGGCTTATTCTGTTGATTTTGGACCGTTCAACATGTTGCGTGCTGCTGCATTTCAAGGAGCCCAGTATCTTTCACCGCTGAAGAGAAACATCATCTCTTACGCCTCAGGTGACCGGAGATTTCCACTTTTTTCTTGACGTTGAAATCTTGGAATCGTTGTTACTTTTGTTTTGTGAATAATCAACTGTGTAAAATGTAGTTTTAATAAAGAATCTCGTTCGTTCCTTATTCGAGGCATAGCGGTGAAAGTGTCCTATTTGTGAATAGTTGTGATTAAGTGGTCATGAGTTTGGGGTTTTTCGAAAATATTTGATTTTGAATTTAAATAAATACATTGAGATTCTTCGAAAATATTTGATTCTGAATTTAAATAAATCCATTTCTGTTAAAAAAGGAACCTACTTCAGATTTGATAGTGGTGCCGGACTTGAAACAAGTTATAAGTTATGAAAAAGCCCGGCCGCTGTTTCGTTTTGCATTTTACATACGACTAGAAATATACCCGTGCGTTGCACGGAAATATTTTATATGTAGAGTTTTAATAATATAATAATGGTTTATTAGGTCGGTGGATGCTGGAAATTTCGAAACACATCGTTTGGTTGAAGACATGAGAATGTATGAATGAGAATGATACCAAATATTATCATATTACAAACCCTCCAAAATGGTGGATTTCATTCTCATTTATCATTCGCAAATCTCAATAACAAATTGTTTTTTTTTTTTTTTTATCTTATGTCATTTTATAATTATTTTTTATTTATTCTATTATTATTTTAAATATCCACTATTTTTAATACTGATCATATTAACCAAAACTATTATAATATTATTATTTTTATTTTAAAATATTATATTATTATAATATTAAATATGTTTATAATTATATATTGTTGTTATAAAATATTAAATAAAGACTTATTTTATGATTGAAAAATATTACTCCCTCCGTCCCACCTCAATTGTCCCACTTTCCTTTTTCGTCCGTCCCACCTCAATTGTCCCAAACTTAAAAAGGCAACTTTTACACACTCAACAATAAAATATTAATTCCACTCAACTTACTTTACACTCACACTCCTTGGTTATTGTGCCCAAAGTCACCGGGACAATTCAGCCGGGACGGAGGGAGTAATATATTAGAATAAGTAAATTTTATGCAAATACAAAAAATTGTGAAAGAAAAATACATTTAGATTTTTATTAAAGTTTTTTAATATGCACGGTCTTTTAGAATTTTGGAGGGAATTGACCGGAATTCCTTTAGTATATTATATAGATTTCAGCGTAGTTGATAACACAATGCAAAGAATGTAGCTGGACAAAAAAAAAAATTTAAATTCTCAGTTCTACAAAAGACTAATTTATGAAATTTTTGTTCTGCAAACTAATATCCAGGCACTAAATTTAAAAGTTTTGGAATATTTTAGTTATTAAATAGAATTGAAAATTAACTAATTAAAGACTCAACGATAAAAGTACATGTGGATTTTGTAATTTCTCAACATTACTTCATGTAAATTAATCTTGTTTTATTAAATTAATTTGATCTTCAAAAGTGGAAATAACAATATCATTTGATTGGGATATACGAACTACAGATATAATTTTTACCTTGCAAGTCTCAAAGCACGTACCACTCACAACAAATTAATAACTTGAGTCGTACAATTAATTATTTTTATCTTAGATTCATTTTTGCCTTGAACTAACAAGCATGCATTAATCAAACAAGAATGTGAGAGTTTTTGAAGATGAAAAAATATAAATGAGATAAAAGACATAAATGTTAATTGAAGTTTCAAACGTATAATTCACTATATATTTAGCTTATACATGCTTAAATATCATTACAATAGTAAAAAAAAAAAAAAAAAAGTACTTGATGGAATATCGTCAATCTTTCTCCGCATCTTTAAAATCGAAACACGCTTCTATAAGTAACAAACGACTTCTTCTAATACTCTTCCTTACCCAAAAATGTCTCTTCTTCCTTATTCGAACTCGACACCATTTCATGCAGGCGAAGACATCTCCACATGCAGTTACCATATCTAACAACTCTCCCTATTGACTACAGATTTAAAAACTTCAAAAAACCATTTCCTTCCTCTGTGTCCCGCTACTGGACTATAATGCTGACCAAAAGATCAGCACACATACATTGATGGAATAACTTAAATAATCCAAGAACCAAAATTTGTTTAGAAATTGTTTGACAGAAAGTAAATTGCGGAAGCGTACTTGAATCTATAAATAAATGAAGAAGATGAAGTAGGGAAGATGATCTTCTAATTGCTTGTATTTCCTCTTGTTTGTTTTGACGGATGAGAAATCAAAAGTGTAGGAATAATACAACAATGAGGGACCACACCCTTTTATAATGAATCATTAATGTGTGGAATTACTAATTTGCCCATCATTAATTAATAATTCACACTTGAGGAATTCTATACATATTAACACCATACTTTATATTCTAAAGACATGACCATTAGATGAAAGGACATGACCAATAGATAAATTATATCACTTTAATATGTCATTATCTTTATAATAGTAATAAACATATGATTATTAATCACAATACATGTACGTCTACATGTCCATATGTGTATATTTAAATGAATGCATATTGTACATAATCCAAAATTCTAACAATCTCCCACTTGGATTATACTACAATGTAATATTTTCAATCATATGCAAATTACTATAACTGAAAGTGCACAATAATAAAATAAGTCATCTAAAGCAATCTTGTCCATTAGTCTTATTAATACAAGGATCAAAGAGGTAGTCGTTGTCAATTTCACAACTAAACCTACATTAATCACTTACATCAACTTGACCAAATGACATAGATTAAGTATGGATTCATAGCATGAAAAATAGCATGTAATGTGATATACTCACATGCCTATTTCCAACTGGTCCAACCATATATGAATGAGATCAAAATTCAGAGCACATAAATAATAATATCATGATATCAAGTGTGTAATATTTATATGATACAAACTCCCACTAATTTTAAATTGTATCAAAAAGGAACGACACCCATGTGAGCAACATGCTCATGAAATACTAAAGGTGTCAATGCCTTAGTGAATGGATCTGCTAGCATGGAATTTGTTCCTATTAGCTCAATACTAATACAACCACTCTGAACTCTTTCCTTTACTACAAGGAACTTAATATCTATGTGTTTCGATCTAGAAGAGCTTTTGTTGTTGTTTGAGTATAAGACTGCTGCTCGATTATCACAATACAACTTGAGCGGTCTTTCAATACCATCAACAATCCGCAGTTTTGCAACAAGGTTACGCAGCCACATAGCATGATTAGATGCTTGATAACAAGCAACAAATTCGGCTTCCATAGTGGATGATGCAACAAGTGTCTGCATAGCACTTTTCCAAGAAATTGCACCACCAGCCAATAGAAATACATAGCCAGAAGTTGATTTTCGACTATCTTGACATCCAGCAAAGTCAGAATCAGAAAACCCAACGATCTCAAGTTTATCCGACCTTCTATATGTGAGCATATAGTCTTTAGTATTTTGTAAATATCTAAATACTCTTTTGGCTGCTGATAAGCTCATTATTTTACTCGCGTATCTATATTATTTTCTACTATTTTATGTAGTTTTGATGAGTTTATATATATATTATGTGCATGAGTCTATATTAGGTGGTATTATGCGCATTTTGGTGTTTTTGTAGGGTTTTAGGCCTAAATTCACGAGAAATCCATTCCGGAAGCAGTGACGTGTAAGAGTAGCAGTGACGATTTCGTCCACAAGAGGAATTTGAGCTATTGGCACATGGCAATGGATGATGCTTTGAGTTAGCTCTCCAACGCAACTGGAATCGGGTCAATCGGAGTTCGGAGGAGAAAGTTATGGCCAAAACCGTGAGACCGCGCAGGAGGGCGAAAAGCTGCGTCGACAGATGCCAACTGGCATCGATCGACGAAGACCAGAAACTTCCATTGATCGACGGGGATCAGCCTCGATCGACGCGAGGTCTTCTGCTGGAGCAAAAATCTGATTAAATTCGGATTTATTCATATCTTTAGCCCTAGATTTGATAGGATACACATCCACCACTATAAATAGCTTATTAAATTCGATTTTTTAGTACCAATTATCATTCGCAATCATATTTTAGAGTTTGGAGAATTGGGAAACACAAAACCCTTTTATTTTCTTGTAAGTTCTTTATGTTTATGCAATTTAAT
>JAPKLW010002354.1:0-93751 GCA_026898455.1 Plectranthus barbatus | reverse complement strand
AAACAAGTAGCTACTGGGGAAAGGAAACTTAGCCAAATTTCCCAACAGAATTATATAAGCATTAAGTATTCATTATTTACGCATGTAAATGTGAAGTATTTTTCATGAAATGATTGAGATTTTTAGAATATTATTTTTCTGATGTAAGTTGCATTATATAAGCCTGTAAATATGTATTATGTACATCTGTACAGTTGCAGCGTATAGTTGCAGTATGTTTTATCGAATGATTTAGGTTTTTAGAATATAATTAATTCTAATATTACAGATAATGCAATATTTATATTATATATAATGCAATTCCATGGAAAAGATAATGCAATTGTACTATGCTAAATTGATTTTTATAAAATTCAAAATTCCTAAAAATTGGGGATGGTGGTACATAAAATTGATAATTTTCTTCTTTTTCTAGATATAATGGGTGTGAAAAAAGTATAGAAAAATACTTTAGGAAAATTTCCATTAAATTTCAAAATCTCTAAAAAGTAGGGATAATGGAGCATAAAATTAGGGATTTTCCTATTTTGTAGATTTAATGAGTATGAAAAATGAAAAATTTACCTCGTTAAGGCAACACTTTTTTCGAGGATAAAAAACATCACATCCGTTAATTTCATGATTTGATGGTACAGATTCATTCTCATCTCCTATCTAAAGGGTCACTTGTGACTTTAACGCACCCCTATATATATATAATAACAGAAACAAAAAAAACACGAAAATTAAAGAAAAACATAAGGAAAAAAATTAAAATAATGGGTTACCTCCCATCTAGTGCCTTGTTTATTGTCATGGCTCGACAATGCTTCTCCTCACCAAGGTGGTCGGGTCCAAACTCGTCGCTCCCTTCCATCTATCATGTAGACCATCTGATCTCAAATGACAATAGTGAGCTCGGAAGGAGATGGTGTAATTGGCAATTTCACCATCTCGTTTCCTTGTTCTCATTCAATCTTCGCAGCTTCCACCTCAATAATACAAACTACTCAATCTTGATAAAAATACAGATTAAACCTATAATTGAATCTTCTTTTTGAGACAGAAAATAATTATACCAAATTCTCTCTTCCTATTGTTAATTATCTCCTCTCAGTCTCAAATTAACAACAATCAATCTAATCCAATTTTCATCTCTCGATCCTTCAATTTAAAATAGATTTTAGAATCAAAACCAGAGAATTTGAACAAATTAATAAGGGTTGGATTTAGTTGAATTACAACATGCAAATAAGATGGTGAAAAACCTAGAACCTGTTAGGGTTTCCTGCCAGACATGCTAAAAACAAAAATTGATATAAACATATTGAATTGAAGTTTCCCACTTCAATTCCTTGATCTCGATCTCTATTCATAGTTCGTGTCGATCGACATGGCCACTCTTGTCCTACCTCGTTCTTCCAGGTGCAATGGTTGACAAATGTTCTCCATGTCGGCAAATGTTCTCCACATCGGTCGACATGGAGGTCATGCTTTGGGTTTTTGGCTTTTTCTTCCATGTCGGTTGGTATCCCGTGTGTGGATCTAAACAATAGCTTCTTTATTCGAGCTCTTTTCAACATTTAAGCACATTTTTACCCCAATACCTGCAAAAATCACCATGACAAGTGTAATATCCTCTATAAAAAGACTCATGCTCAATTATTAACTCTAAACTAATGTAAATGCATGGAAAAAAAAAAAGAAAACAATGTGATAAGTGAGAAAAAATACGAGCTTATCATTGACGCATGACAAATCTCACTTCATCACGTTTGTTTTAGGCAACAAATACAAGTAGATCCTGATCTACTAGCAAACATCTATTCCCTGAGGAATAAAAGGCCAAACGTGGCCATTTATCTGGAGAAGAATACATAAGCAATAAAGGATTATTGGAGGATATGGAGGAAGGAAGGGGTTATGGAGAAGGATTGAAAGATGGGGATCCTGATGTCCCAACTCGACGATTTTTATAAAATGTTATGTGATATCACAGTAAGAATGCTCCAATGTGAAACTGACTCCCACTCCGAGCTTAGTATTAAAAAATACTATGTAATGATGATATTAGATGATGGGATTAAAACAAATTGGGCCAAGTACATCTATGGACGGATCTTGAAGAATGTCTGGAGGAATGTTGACATCAATAAGAAGCATATTTTCTCTCACACGTCAGCTTCGGGCTGAAAATAAGCCACCTGCTAGAGCAATTGATGCTCGACAACAAGATTGACCAGGGGGAGAAACTAGTGGGAACTGATTACATCCCCCCTACCAAGGCCGCACAAAAACCTCTAAATGTCAAAAGGTCGAGGTACATGAATGGAAGAACGAATTTGGATCTGGAGGAGGTGGTGTCTGAGGATGAAGTTCCTGAGGCAGAGGTTGGAGTGATAGTACTTGTAGTGGGTCAACAACTGACCGAGGAGCAGTGGGCTAAACTGGCCAAGAAGACAAAAGTGGAATCCTGCTTCCACGAGTTACGGAAAATCAAAGCTCAAGAGACCCAGACTTGTGCTACAGTAGTACAACCTACTGCAACCCTGGCTGAAACTGAGGCATTAGTCTGACCCATGAAGAAAAGGAGGCTGGTGAAGAAGTACTAGACTGAGGGACAAAGCCCAAATCACACTGATGTCTTTCGAGGAAAAATAGTGAAGGTTACAGTCCTTGCATCAGCTCCAGGCAACAAAGAGGAGCTACTCTGGTAAATGCAATGGAAAAGGTCACTAACGCCGGAAGAGCTAGTGGCAAAAACTCAAAGGAAAGTGAAGAAGAGGATGGAGGAGGAGCAAGGACGAGAGCGTATCAAAAAGCATGAAGAGCAAATTGCTCTGGCTGGTGAGCTTGATGTATGTGATGAAAAATTTGAGAAGGGGATGGCTAAGACAGAGGCACGGAAGCAAGCTGAGGCTGACGCTATGAGGTAGGCAAAAGAAGCTGCTCGCGATGAAGCTCTTGACAAAATGCAGACTAAAACTGATGCCATAAAGAAAAGTATGGCATAAATTCTTACAAGATCACTAAGCGACAAAGCTCATGCCTCGCAAGATATTTCTACCTACTTTCCGAAGATCCACAAGAAGCTGACTCTTGGCTGATCCTCTGCATCTCAAAATGACATCTTACGAGAGGAGTCCTTCAATCAACTAATTGCCACCATTATTTAGTAGGAGTATGACGATGTTCTAAAACTAGTGGATGAATATTCTGAAGCAGAGCCGGCAGCAGGGCAAGGGGATGGTGGTCGTGCTGATGATGTTGTTGGACGGGAGCGGGCGACCACCCCGGTAAAACAAGCGGAAGGAGTGAAGTAGACAGAACTGGCAGTAGTCCCTACAATGCAAGGGGTTGTAGGGACCTCTAAGCTAGTACTACAGAACTTAATCTCCAAATTTGATTCATCTGTGCAGGAGGTATCGAGCACAACAGTCAGGGAGGAAACCAGATCACCTGCCCATGTAAAAGGGAAATAAATTATTGTTGCTGCTGAAGTTGAAAATGATAAGGATGAAGAGGATCCTCCGACGTCAAAGGAGGAGCTCTTGGAGAGAATGACAAAGAGACACCCATGGGAGACTTGTCCCTTTCCCTACTCGCTGAACACATCCAAGTTTGCACAATTTTTGGTTCCTAAGGAAGGGCTACCTCACCATTCCATTTGTGCTAGAAGGATTTGAAGCTGGTGCACTCCCCTTCCCAGTTATGCGCAAGATGAAGATGCAACTATAATACATGCTTATGCCTTAACAGAAGCAATAGGGAAGACCGTAGACTGGGAGATCAGGCGTAAATATTCCAGATATGTTGATGGTTCCCCAGATATAGAAGATAAGTTTCGAAGATGGAGGATCTTTGACTTCTGCAACCATCAACTGGTCCATGAAGAGTGTGTTATTCTATATGCACATTTAGGGCTTACATACTGGCGATCAGAGGAGATTTGGGCTGATGAGTGGATGGGCAGAAGACCGAGGTTGGGGAAACCCTCAGTCAGATTGGTAAAAAGGAGACTAAAGCAAATCAGGGCCTTCAGATGAGAGACTGGTACTTGTGGTCTCCTACCTCCAAAGACTAAGGGTTCATTTCTCAAGTTCGAGAGACCTCCCAAATGAGATATGTTGACATACTCCCTTTCAAAGCTGATATCAAATATCAAGATCCCTTGTTGGGGACCTGACACTCAAGGCTATCAGATGCTGAGGTGGTGTGAACAGTTGCGATTTAAACTTGTTTTTTAGGAGGTTTGTACGTGGAGAGAGTGGCCAATCGTGGTTTTCTGTGCCAATTCTTCATGAACTGGAGGTGAACTGGCCGATTGTTGTACTTACTAGTGAAGACCAAGTTGATACCTCCTCCACCAGAGCCCAAGCTGAAGCATCCACATCTCTAGCAATCACTCAAGCTGAGGCCTCCTTTTCTCTTACTCAAGCTTAACCAGTCAACACGTCTGATCTTCTGGCACACATACGAGCTTGTTGCTGATTAAGTCCAACACCGCATGGAAGCTTCGGAGCAGAAAATGACAAAACTAATAGAGGAGGAGTTGGAGACGGTGACCTCGACCGTGACTACCTTTTTAGGTATGGTGAAAGAAGGGGAAGAGTTTAGAAGAAAAGCCGAAGAGGAGCGCCTAAGGAGAGACAATGAGAATAAGCTAAAGCTCGAAGCTAATATGGCCAAGATGGCCAAATTGTTCACTTCTCTCGGAAACCTAGCAAATGGTGCAAGTCTATCTAGAGCTACAAAGAAATAGGGTTGATCTTTATTCTTCCTGCTTTGCTTATATGGACCTAGATAGTTTCTTTCCTTGTACTTGTAATCAGTCACATCATAATGGAAAGAACTAACTTGTTGATGATAATTTCTTTTTGTCCAGCACATAGTCATACTTTTACACTAAACTTACACAATCTAGTATAATCAACATGCTTGTGAAATTTTATCACAAGTATTTATTTATGTTATACTCTGATACTTAAGATTTTTTTTGCTCTGAACTTACATTGAAATTTTTAATCGAGCAATATCTCTCCCAGTTTAAGGTGGAAGATCTTAAATATAGTATGCTGAATCGTAGGCGGAACTTTGCTTGAGCTTATAGCTTTATAGATAACACTTGTAAAAGCCCTAGGGGGGGAACTTTGATTGAGCTTAGTGGTTAGATATGGTTTGATGGCTTTGACCACACCAAAAAGGGGGATATTGTAAGGAAATTTGTTAGAATTTCTGTACTTTTATGTTTTGGTGAATCAAAGCAAAAATTTAGATCTAATCAGTATGTCTCTAGATTAGTTCCAGTACGATCTTGAAATATAAAGTCATGTATAGGTCTTTTTATGGAGTTGTACGCTGGAGCTCATCGAAGGCAGACTAGAGTATTAGTTTGTAAGATGCGCAAGACTCAACAGATTAAGGTTCAAACCAAACTTACAATTTTGGGATACATGAGTCTGGGACTGACAAGTTTGGACTAACACAAAGTATGGAACTGACCATTTCGGAACATCCCTATCCAAGATACCGGACTTACTAGTCTAGGGACAAAGCCTAAACTCATCGATGATGTCATTAACATGGACTTGCAAGTATGACAACTTTAGTATGGAAACCTAGCTCTAGTCTCGGCACATAGAGACAAGAAGTATTCGTCTGTGGAACATGCTGACAAGATCAGACCTTAAGGATTGGAGATTCCTTAAAGTCTGCGAACGCGAACTTAGACTTCAGTCTAAGATTCCTCAGACAAGCCAATCTGGATTCCTCGGCCTTACAAAATACTGTCATTCTGACAAAAGGTGAACAGTCATTGTCGGGATTAGAAAAAGTAGGAGAAGTACTATATCTTCTGATTGGACAACATCCTTTTTGTCTCTAACGGCTATGAAGATTCAAACCTTCAATTCCTCCTTTATAAATACTGGAGGACTTCAACAGAAGCAAGTTACCAAACTTAACCTGTAATCGAACTTGTTGAAACACTGTCAAATTCTCAAGTCAAAGTTAATGGCTTTCTAAGCTATTCCGTGTGTCACCATTTTGAACTTGAGACTCAGAACATCCGTTCTTAAGTCATCCTTTGGTAATCTTTCTCTCCAAGAAAGATTACAACAGTCAAGTACGTCTAGTACTTTGATTCTTACTGGTTGTTGCCGCAAGCTGATAGTTTTGGGGAAACTCTAAACACCCCATTCCAGCGACAAGGAGGCTGGGTGGTGTGCCCACACTCCGAAAAGCTGCGAAGTGAAGGACGAGCAAGGACTAAGCGAGTGAGCTTGTGGATCAGTGGGCAAGGCATTGACCTACAAGCGATAGATCGTAGGAACAACTGTGTAATCCAAAACTTAGTGGATTTCAAGAATTCGAGTCTGAAGAGTGGACGTAGGACCTTTAATGTCTGAACCACGATAATCTTTTGTCTTATTTATCGCTTTCAGTTTATCAGCTTACTTGTCTTTGAAACTCAAGACTCAAGTGTTGAATTATATACTAAAACTGACTTAAGACTATCCAGACTTAAAACTGAACTAAATTTGACAAACCAAACTGACAAATATCCATTAGCTTGGATAAAGTTCAAGTTTTTTAAATAAATATTTCCGCTATATATTTACAATTACTTTGAAAAATTGAGACCAACAACTTTTAATTCATTTTTTTGCTTTGATTAATCTTTTCTTTTAATGATAGATTGTTTTGGAGTTCTCATTAAAACAACTAAAAAGAAATAGAAAATTAAATAATTTCCCAAAAAAAATATGAACTTTTGATATTATAGAGTCTCACATTAGACAGTCTGATACAAGTATTTATCTTATATGCCAATATATTTCTGCTACGTATTCCTATATTTTTTTTTTTAGAGACTACATATTTCTATACGAAAAACTATAAAAAATACCTCAAATTATTGGTCAATTATGAAAAATACTCTATTGTTTCCCCTTCCCTGAATCATACCATAATGTTTCATTTTGTCTATTAAAAATACTTTTAACTATGAAAAGTACCCCAATATTTCTCTTTATCACTGAATTATACCCTAATATTTGATTTTATCTATTAAATATACCTTCAATCGTTAATGATATTAAACTTTTGATGAATCATAAATCAAATAATGCGTCACATTTCCTTTTCTTTGGTATATATGTGACATATATTGTCCTAAAATTTTAACACCGTTAGCGATGTAGAGTATTTTTAATTGATAGAAGCAAACATTAGGGTATAACTCAATGATATGAGAAACTTTAGGATATACGTTAGAGTATAATTCAAGAAAAAATAAATATTAAAATATTTTTTATAGTTAACCAATACTATAAGATATTTTTCATAATTTTCTCTATTTCTATATATTGATAGAATAAAAAAATGAAATACTCCAATAGAATCTACCCGTAAGGAAAGTGTGTACTATTTTGCCCTTCTTAGCTGTTATAAGATATTTCTTTGAGCTCATACAAGAAACGTCACAAACATAGCCGGTCATGTTCCCTTATTCGTGAAAGCATCTAAAATGAAATAAAATATTATAAATTTTAGTTTCTCTAAAGACATTTGAGTATGTAAGATAGTAAATTTAAATAAATATATTTTTATTTTAAAAAAAACATAGGAGGCCTATGTGGAGCCTAGTTAATTCTAAAATCGATCAAAAATTTTATGATAAAGAAGTTTAATTAAGAATTACTATATAGAAATTATAAATTTAACTTTATAATTGAGTGATATAAATTTTTTAATTAAAATATTTAGTTGTAATTCCACTACTCTCAATCTCTCTATTCGTTAGTATTAGGGTTGTCGATTTTAGACACATAACAAGAATACAATATAAATTAACGTGATAATATATAATTAGCATGAACACGAAAAATTTCATTAAACTCTAAACGCAAATATGATAACATCCTACACGATAACAACGACACACAAATTGTCAATTAAA
Organism: Plectranthus barbatus; assembly: GCA_026898455.1. Taxonomy (NCBI): domain Eukaryota; kingdom Viridiplantae; phylum Streptophyta; class Magnoliopsida; order Lamiales; family Lamiaceae; genus Plectranthus; species Plectranthus barbatus. The sequence goes on along the minus strand of JAPKLW010002354.1, from coordinate 85,812 downwards.
TACTTAGGGCTAAAATTTTTTAACTAGACAAAATGATATAATACGAACGTACATAATAATAACGAGCACGAACACGGTACGACCCTTTAAATTTAAACACAAACATAATAACGATAAAATGCAATAACATACAAAATAAAATCCGTTATGCATGAATTGATAGCCCTAAATACATGCAATGGATATGCTCTCCAAAAATATATTTTGGGGTTTTTTTAATTCTCAGGAAATCACTATTAATTACTCCCTCCGTCCCTAATTATTAGTCTCAAACCAAAATGACACAATAATCAATGTTTGTGAGTGTAGTGGAATTAATATTTTATTGATAAGTGTGAAAAAGTTTGTCATTTTAGGAAATGAGAGTAATAAGTGGGACAGACCAAAAAAGTAAGTGAGACTAATAAATTGGGACAGAGAGAATAGTTTACAAGATTTTAAAAAATCTTTCATCACCTAACCGGCGGCGTCCTTCTAAGAAGCACCAACTCGTGCAAAACTAAAAACAATAATAAAGACTAAATATTAAAAAAACTCCTATTTTTTTATGGACGTCAAATAAAAAAATAATAATGAAAGAGTCCATTTAGCAAAAAAGTGATGTGTTTCGTCATTGGAGTTGTTATGGTTTATAGTTAATGGGTTGTTAAAGGTTGCTAATTAATTAAATTTGAACTTTTATTAATTAAAGTGAAAAGCATCCATCAAAAGCAATTATTCTACAAATTTTATTTTTTCAGAATCTGTCATGTACAATCTATTTGCAAAACAATAAAAATAATTGATTAAAAAAAAAACAAAAAATACCTCATATTCAAAAGCGCAGCCACCCCAATTTTATTTTTAAAATTTTGATGAAACAGTTAGTACTGTCTTTGTATTAGAACTTTTCTTTAATAATTCTTGACAATTATGGACGCGTTGATAAATCAGTTTTTAAATATTTTATTTCATAGAATGAATTTTCGATTAAATTAGAGGTTTATTGTATCTAAATATCTAATTAACATAACTCTTATTTGATTTGTGATCATAATATAATTTTTGAAATAGTGCAATTATAATTTTTTTTTGCAATTAAGGTACCTTAATTTGTTTGAGCATTTTTCTAAAAATCTGAATTTGATTCAACAATATATACATAATCGTATCTCCAAGATCAATCCTTTTGTGCACAAAATTAATTAAATTCAGCAAGAAAATTGTAGAGAAATAATTCGTTTTATTTCACTTGAATAATATTTATTTACAAAGAGGTATATATAGACTAAAAGTATATCTATCTAACCTAATATTACAAGATATACATAATCTAAACTAACTTGATATACAAGATACAAGTGAATCTAATATATCTCAAGACCCACCCGCAAGCTAAGACGGATATAGTCGAAGCTTGGAACAAAAATAATCAAATAGCTTTCTCGACAGACTCAGTAAATATATCGGCCACTTGTTCATCAGAACTTATAAATCTCGTTCGCAGCTTGTTCGGACAAACCAACTCACGTACAAAATGATAATCAATGTCAATATGCTTCGCCCTTTTGTGAGAAATCGGATTTTGAGTGAGGAAAAGTGCACTCGAATTATCAGAGAAGATGCATGGGGTCGAAATGAGAGTGACATGCAGCTCACGTAGCAAGTTTTCGACCCATAGGACCTTAGAGGCTGTGTTCGTTATAGCACGATACTCGGACTCGCAACTCGAACGAGAAACTGTAGGCTGCTTTTTCGCACTCCAGGAAACTAGATTAGGGCCAAGAAAAATAGAATAACCATACGTTGAGCGTCGCGTGTCAGGACATCTGGCCCAATCGGCATCGGAAAAACCATGAAGGTAGGAGATCCTTTTGAGAAAGTAAGACCAAAGCGGACTTTCCCTTCAACATAGCAAAGAATTCTCTTTAATCCTTCAAAGTGCTCAATAGTTGGAGACTTCCGAAACGGACTGTTGGGAAATCTGGCTAAGTTTCCTTTCCCTCAGTAGCACTCATAGAAATGTTGTGATTTTGATTAAGGGGCGGCGCACGAATCACAAGGCTATTTGTTAGATCATAGTTTTGGTGCATCAAATCCTAAGTCCTACCAGCGTCAGTTTTGTCTCTAGAATAGCTCTAGTCTCAAATGTAAAGTCCTGTTTAGGTCTTTTGAGTTGTAAGTCGTAGCTGATCAAGACTCATGCTGGCTACTGTTCACCAGCATGAGATGTGCTTACCAGTTGAGAGAAGTCTCACCAGCAAAAGCGACTGACAAAGACTCATGCTGACACTGTTCATCAGCATGGAGTAGAGCTATTGACTGGTTACTGTTCACCAGTTGGGAAGATTTCACCAGCAGGAGGCTGAGAAATCTTACCAGCAGAATATGTGTTCTGGCTGACACTATTCACCAGAGGTGAAGCCACCAGTCACGGGAGATTCCAAGAGATAACATCAGACGAATTGGTAGACCTTGATTGTGCTAAGGAAAGTCACCAGCAGAGACTGCCAGCACAAGATCACCAGTATGATCTACCAGTCGGAGGTTATCAGCAGAATTGAAGATTCGCTCTCCCGAAGACTTAGAGACAAAAAGAAGATTCGTCTGAGGAATTAACTGACTGTATGACTTTAAGGAGGATACCTTAAAGTCTATCAGTTCAAGACAACCAGTTCCGATTCCTAGTACTGACGAATAGTGCCGTTCTGACATAAAGAGATCAATGTCAGATAAAGTGGACAAAAGCATGGCGCTTTCCAGAAATTCCTACCTGCCGCCGTCAGAAGGACATGCGAGGACAGAGACCTTTTCCGAATGTGTCCAAACGGCTAGAAGATTTGAATCGGATCTCGCGTCTATAAATAGGTTGGAACCACCAACATTTAAGACGCTTGCTTCCCAACATTCAATATACTTCTCTCTCGCTCAACTACCGAAAGTCAGAAACTTTATTGCAAGCAAGCAAAACTTTCGAGGCTTTTCTTAAAGCTTACCGTGTGTTGATTTCTTCAAACACGAGACTTCAAGCTTCCAGCTTGTAAGTTACAGATCTCTTTGGTGATCTTTCTCATCTGAGGAAGTTCACAGCAGCTCTTGTGCTAGCCAGCACTTGAGTTATTACGGGCTTTTGCCGTATTGAGAAGACTCGTTCTTGGGAGAACTAAACACCCAACTTGCTGTGGAGGTTGAAGTGACGTGCTCGCACTCCACCAGCCGAGAAGAGTTGAAGAAGGACAAGACCGGGAGCGGTTGATCCAGTGGACTGGTAGACGGGGCATCTACCAGCTGGAGATAGATCGTAGGAACTTTGTACCTGATTGCTCTTATAGTGAATTTCCAGTGAGTCGACTGGAGAGTGGACGTAGACCAGTTGGTCGAACCACTATAAAATATCCTTGTTATTTACTGCTTTCAGCATTTACTCACTTGTTTAAAACCCAGTAACTGATTACTGGAGTATAACTGAAACTGGTCTATAACTTGTGCAAACTCAGACTTAAAATATTCTAAGTGTTGAGCTACCAACTGACCAGCCAGTTGCCAGTCAGCTGAGTACTCACTGCCAGTTGACTTACCAGCTGACAAGGTCCCAGTCAGCTGAGTAACCAGCAGAGCGTAAGAAACGAACTAACACATTTTCCGCTGCCAAGTTATACCCTGATAAACCGGGACCAACACGGACTCATCGTGTTGACGGAATAAGCAATGTCCGGCGGAGTGATGGTGAGGTATTGAAGAGCCCCTAGTAAAGAACGGTGGAGAGTGGGGTCTTCGAAAGAGGCACCATCGGCAACATAAGTGACGCCGGGTGCTAATGGCGTTGAGACCGGTTTGGCATCAGTCATTTTCGCTCGTTTGAGAATATCCAGGGCATACTTGGTTTGAGTGAGAAATAGACCTGTGGAAGAGTGATGAGCTTCTAAGCCGAGGAAGTAGCCAAGTTTGCCAAGATTTTTCTTTGAAAATTCCTTGTTTAAGCGAGCCATGAGAGCGGAGATGGCGGATGTGTTGTTCCCAATGATGATATTATCGTCAACATAAACCAGCAAGTAGATAAGATTCGAGTTCTGATGAAACACAAATAGAGAGGTATCAGACGCACTGCAGAGAAAACCAATTGATAGAAGAAAAGACTGAAATCGCTGGTACCAGGCCAGCGGAGCTTGACGAAGGCCATAGATTGCCTTCTGTAGATGGCAAACATGCGACGAGAAGCGAGAATCAATGAAACCAGGGGGTTGTTCCATGTACACCAGTGTACATACAATACCATTCCGAAAAGCATTTGGCGTCTAGTTGATGGAGAGGCCAAGAGTTCATCACAACAACGGCATGAACAAGACGGACTGTTGAGGCTTTGACAACAGGGTTGAACGTATGAGTGAAATCAAACCCAGGTACTTGGCTAAACCCTTGAGCCACAAGACAAGCTTTATAGCGATCAACTGAACCATCTGCCTTGACCTTGGTACGGTATACCCATTTTGAGCCAACCACATTGGCATGAGAGGGACGTGGAACTAACGTCCACGTATTATTTTTATGAAGAGCCGAGAGTTCCTCTTGCATTGCTAGAGTCCATTATGGAACTTGGAGTGTCGTCTTAATACCACGCGGTTCAGGCAACGCTGCAAACACCAAAATAATGTCAACCGGATAACGAGGTTTGAAGATCCCCAATTTTGCGCACATTTGCATAGGATGACGATGCTCATGAAGGGGAGGAGATGCGGCAGACGATTCAGGCTGGGGATGAGCGTTGATAGGAATTGGTTCGGGAGGCTCAATTATAGGCCGAGGGGGTGAGTTGGGCGGGGGTGCGGGCGGGGGAAGGGTAGGCTGAGGGATTTGGTCCGATTAACATAGGGTGCAAGGCATAGGAGGGCGAGAGACTTTGCCTAAAGGAGGAGCAACATCGCCGACGGGAAGAGAGGGCGGTGATGGGGAATCAAAATACTTAGTAAGTGCTAGACGAGAGAGCGATTGTGGTGTCCCGATCCTAGAGTAAGGGAAAAGGGTTTCATCGAAACGAGCATGGCGAGTAATGTATACACGAGATGTGATGGGATCCAAACACCGATAACCCTTATGACTGGTACTGTAACCTACAAAGACACAAGGAAGACTGCGAGGCTGGAGTTTATGTTTGGTGTAATCTCGAAGACGCGAGAAAACCCGACACCCAAAAGTCCTAAATGAAGCATAGGAGGGAGATAAATGGTATAGGAGTTCGTAGGGAGAGACATTGTGAAGAAAAGGAGTAGGAAGTCTGTTTATAATATAAACTGCAGTACTGAAAGCTTCTACCCATAAGGAAAGTGGCACGGAAGAGTGGAATAGTAGGGAAAGTCCCATTTCAGTGATATATCGGTGCTTTCTTTCTTCACGACCATTTTGAGAGGGGGTATACGGACAAGACATGAGATGATGGATTCCAGATTTTGCAAGATGAGATTTAAGGCATGTATTTGTAAATTCAGTGCCAACGACAGTTTGAAATCTCTTAATTTTACGTGAGAATTGGGTTTCAACAAAGATGTGAAAATTTAGAAAGGTATCAAAGAAATCAGATTTTGCATGCAAAGGGTAAAACCAGGTAAAGCGAGAGAAATCATCTATGAAAATGGCATGATAACGAAAACCGGAATGAGAAGTTATAGGAGAGGGACCCCAAAGGTCGCAATGTATTAAATCTAGAACGGCGGAAGCCCGTTTTTCAGAGATATTAAAAGGTAAAAGAGAATTCTTAGCTAACTGACAGGACGAACAGAGACTATCAAATGGAAAAGAAGAGGAAGTAGAAAGTAAACTAAGCCGCTGAAGATGTCGAAGGACTTTGAAAGACGAGTGACCAGGACGATTGTGCCAAGTTGCAGAGGAGGCACGAGGCAGAGGAGATTTGGCGATGGCAGTGAGAGTAGGGAATGGGCGATGGAGCACGTACAAGCCATGCCAACGCACGCTGGTGGCAAGAATCTGGCCTGTGTCCCTATTCTGAATGTGAAGCTGTGAACCAGTAAACAACACATCAACAGGAAAGTCAGATGTAAGTTTACTAACAGATAATAAATTTTTAGTAATAGACTGCACAACAAGAACAGGAGATAGAGATAGAGAATTCGAAAGAGATAGAGATCCTATGTGAGTAATTTGAAAACAAGCACCATTACCAACTGCAACATGATCGTTGCCTGTATAGGGATGCACATTATCCAAGGAAGAGGGATCCGCCGATATGTGGGAAGATGTCACGGTGTCCAGATACCAGTCCGAGATAAAAGAGGAAACCATGTCACATTGAGCAGAAAAGGCTTCGGCAAGTTAAGCTGTTGGCGGCGGCCGAGAAGAGCAAACAAATGATCGATCAAAATGCCTCGGGCAGTCAAAAGCATCGTGATCGTTTGCTCTACAGAAGTAACACCAAGGCTTACAGTTCTTGCGATTTCCATTGTTTGACTTTCCACGACCCCGGGATGAATTTTGTTTCCCGCTGGAGTCATGTGGCTTGGTTGATGTATGAAGAGCAACGATGGGAATGGATGGTGAAGAATCCGACGATTTGAGAAAGAGTTCATGACTCAGAGCACGAGCAAGTAACGTATCGAAGTCGGGAAGCGGTTCCAGAGCCATCTGAGCAGCAGTGAAATTCGCGAACATGGAAGAGAGACCGCGAAGGAACCAGTATGATTCGTCGGAGGGGTCAATTGATCGACCAATGACCGACAACGGATCACAGAGTGATTTAAAATAGCGACCGTAATCAGCGACAGAGAGATCGCCCTGTTTGGTGGAAAGAAGGTCATCTTTGATGCTGAGTTCCCGGGCCTTTGAGCGATGGCTGTACGAGCGAGAAAGGGTCGTCCAGGCGTCGTGGGAGGTCGAGCAGCCTATTATAATGGCCATGGACTCTTCGGTCAGTGTGGAAACCAAGAAAAGCTTGAAAAGTTGATTGCGGGAATACCACTTAGAATACTCCGGATTAGGAGATTCACCACCGGTGGCGATGGCGATCATGCACGGCGGAGGCTTGACGGATCCATCAACGTACGACATGAAGCTTTGAGTAATAAGTAACGGCTCTACATGGGCATGCCAAAGTAGATAATTCGTAGAAGTAAGCTTGATATTTATCATATGTATGATAGTAGATAACAACAAGGTGGGAAGATCATTTGGATCGACTGGGGCAGCCATTGATCGGCCGAGAAACAAATGCAGTCGAGAGGGTAGAAGGAAATAATAGGCTTAGGGTTTATGCCAAGGTTTGACTGATACCATGTAGAGAAATAATTCCCTTTATTTCACATGAATAATATTGATTTACAAAGAGGTATATATAGACTAAAAGTATATCTATCTAACCTAATATTACAAGATATACATAATCTAAACTAACTTGATATACAAGATACAAGTGAATCTAATATATCTCAAGAAAAAGGCAAATTCTCAGATGAGACGGTCTTATCATTTTTATTGTGGGACGAATTTAATGAAATGATGTATTTATTTATTGCAAATGATGTCTCACAATTTTTATTGTGAAACTAATTTAATGAAATGATGTATTTTTTTATTGCAAATGATGTATTTTTTCATTGTAAATAATGTAATTTTTAAAAATAAAATTATGTATTTAACTTATTGAAATGATGTATTAAGGTCCACCCCACAATAAAAAAATAGTGAGACCGTCTCTCAGGAGAGCAACTCCAACAAAAATCTTGAAGAAATTTAAGGTTTTATAACTGTATGAAAATTGTTAACACATAAATAAACAAAGCATTTGAGAGAATATTTAAATCTGTCAGAGTGTATTTGTAATAATAGTGTGTTGTATTATTCAACTGGAAAATATATCTATCTATACTAGTAGAACAAATCTATTAAGCAGTATATTAAAGATACCTTTTTTATTTTGGGCAGGGCAATATATACTGATTGAACATTATATAATTACTACTCAATTTATTGATTTAATGCCATAAATATTGTAAAAATATTATATTGCAATTTACAGCTGTTTAATAATTATGTTAAAACTATAAATTTGATAAGATTTATATATGCTAATAGACGCAAATAACTTTAAAATGAATTCTTATAAAATTGAGAAAAAATGGTCCGATTCCCTAACTTCCAAGAAAGCAGACGCACACCATTTTTTTGTATAATAAAATCTAGCCGCGTTACTTCTTGCATTAAAAAACAAGTAATTAATTATTATAACCTCTCATGCAACATGGCAGATTAATAATAAGTCAATTTGTGCTGAATCAAAGTTTGAATTTTAAGATTAAGTCTTTGTAATCCGAATGTAAACGCGGATGCATGAAATTGAAGCAACGTTCCACTTATAATACATTCATTAAAAATTAACCACCTTAAATCTAATTTCCATCTTCCTAAATCCCTTCCCTATATATACACGATCAAACATCCAACAATTTCTCTATAAATCATCAAAAAATATCTCAAAAAACTCAAGATTCTTCAAAATGGTGAAGCTTACTATCTCAACTCTTTTCTCAATTATAGCTCTCTACTCATTCATCTCCACTCCAAATGCAAGCGCAAGAACTCTAGGTATAGAGAAGTTAGCAAAACTTCACGTCTACGTCCACGATCTTCGGGCCGGTGGACCGAACGCGACGGTGTTCACCGTCGCGAACGCTTCCATCACCGCCACCTCCCCGACGGGTTTCGGGGCCGTCCGGGTGGTGGACGACCTGGTCACGGTGGGGACGGATATCAAGTCCCCGGCGGTTGGTAGAGTGCAGGGGGTTACCACGTCGGCCGACTTGAAATTGAACGCCGTCGCGATTAATCTGAACTTTGTGTTCACGTCGGGGATGTATAATGGGAGCACGATCAGCATCGCCGGGAGGAACGAGGTGCTGCTGGCGCAGCGTGAGCTGCCGGTTGTCGGCGGCACCGGAGTTTTCCGCCTTGCTCGTGGCTATGCCCTCACGAGCACTCATTCTTTTGACGTTGCGACGAATTATGCAGTTCTTGAGTACAAGATTTATGTGCTTTATTCCAACGTGAGTTTGTAGGTGGAAGAAAGTCTTTGGCAATGTAATGATCTATTTTCCGATATATTTTTTTTATTTTCTCTCTTTATTTTTTAATTTTCTTAATAAATGATTACGATTGATTCCTACTTCTTTCATATGATACGGTTCCTGTATATATTTATAAAATTGTGAATGAGTTGTATTTTGATTTTGATTTAATAAAAGTTGTATCAAAGTTATTTAGTTAAGTCCATTGAGTCATCCTAGTTTTGCACCACGGATATGTGGAAACTTTAATTATTTATATTAAAATTATATTAAATTTAATATTTTATTTGTAGGCGAAATGAATTTTTAAACTATGTTGATCATAAAATTGTATGATCACTACTAGAAATTAAGTCTCTCCCAACAACGTTAGATGTTGTTAATTAAAGTCTATCCTGACACATATAGTTATCCCGACAGTCAAGTACCTTGTTGTCCCAAAAGGTGTCACAATAGGATAGGGTCCTATAATAACAGTAAGGAGTGTCATTATATACGTGTCAGGAAATGCATCTAAAATAACAAAGTTTGGTGTGGGTAAAGATCATTTATATCACATATTTACGTATTACAAAAAATAATATAAGCCAACAACATTCATTGTGGGCAAAATTATTTTTACTAACATCATATATTATAGATAAACATATTTAAGAATTTATTTATCTTGTCATTAAAAGTTCGTATGCAGACAGAAACATTGTACTTAAAGACCATGTACATCAAATACATTTTAGATGCTTCTATTCAATCTAAACATCAATAAGAACATTAATTAATTCAACAATTGACATTCAAATAACATTTACTAAGAATTTATTTAATATAAAATCCAACTTGGATTGTACTTCATGAAGGTACAAAAATATTCACATTCCAAACTAAAATATTATCAAACAATTTGCAAAGTATAACAAAAGAACAGTCATCAATTTGACAAGTTTGTCAAATCTAATGCCCATAAAAAAGAAATTAGTAATTATAGTTTAATCAAAAGCTATACTAATCAAACTAAATTGTACTTGGACTGTACTAGTCTTTTCCATTCCTCAATATGAATTGGTATCTGTGCAGTAAAAATGATAACAATGTTTTATTAACACAAGTTATGAAATCGATAATAAAAACAGGGGAAATCCAAGTTAATAAACATTAATATTGATAACATTAAAACCATGATATTTAAAAAACTAAGAGAAATGTCTTTCAACATTCACTATAATTTCTATCTAACAAAAGAAATAAATCGTATGAATTCACTAAAGAAAATTAAAGTAAAAATGATACCTCATCTGAAGTATTTATATTTCATAAATTGTGTTTTCATCTCAAACCAATGTTGCACCTCCCATAATTCTGACAAAATGATAAAGAATTATTAGTCAATTGAAATGCAAACCACTAGTGACAACTGTATATAATAGGGTGCGATGAAAAACAAAAATTTAATCTTGCTTTGTAGTTGTGAAATCAAGTACCTGTACTTATCGAATTCAAAAAAGAAAAGTACCTGTACTTATCCTTAAAAATAATCCTACAACTAAATATCCTTGAGAAATCTACACAAAGTGATTTGCATCAGTTGGAATACAAATGTATAATAACAGACATAATAGATTATTATCATTGGGGATCATGCTAAAGTGGGTAAAAGTCACATACTTGTATAATCATTCATACTGGAACTAGAAGTCTATCTTGCCCTTGGTAATGTCCTCAATTGGTAGCTCAAGGGAACCTTAATATGATATTGTGCCCAAAACCACAATTACCAATTTAATCAAAAACTTTTAATCCAAACAAATTCCAACACTAGTTATAACATTTTAAAATACATTCTTTGAATATTTAAGAAGAAAAAGGGAATTTACACAATGATGGGTATATCTATCTATGTACATGGCAGATTGCTCAAGCACGCTGAAGAAATAGAATTCATAGTGAGGCTACTACTAAGAAGAATACCTAGTTGTCACCAAATACATATTAGAAATGTTCATAAGATTAATATATCATTTATTGTTAAAGGTATTTCACTTAAAAAGTGTTCTTGTATAAGAACCTATCTTCTAAGGGAAGGTTTCAGGTTAGGCACGCCTAAACGGTTTAGGCGGATTTTATCCATTAACCCAACCCAAACTCATCTAATATACCCTAATTGGGGATTAATAAACCCAATTTGGGATGAGTGAACCCATTTGGGTATGGATAAAATCCGCCTAAACCGTTTAGGCGTGTGAAATGGATATGGATAAAACCCGCCTAAATCGTTTAGGCGTGCCTAACAGAAGTTTTTGTCATCTCGTAATGTTATGATTACAAGACATCACAAAAACAATCCTAAATAAAGCATACAATCATTTTTAATAAATGCAACCATTTCTAACAAACCAAGTATTGAAAGAATTACAAAACCCAGATTGAATAGCAAATAACCCCATTCAAACCCCTTTGATATTTGAAACCTAAGAATAAAGCATACAACCAAACGATCAATTTACAAAGCATTCACAGTCCAACTAAAATTACTGCATATTTATACCTCCACAATGTTTCCGATCGAGTGTCGAAAACAAAATTTTTCCTTATTCCCTTTTATCATCTTACAAAACGAATCCAAATCCAGATTCGATCTCTGTAACTCATCCTGTCAAAAGAAAAAATTTGGATCTGAAGTTCCCCAAATGGAAGAAAATATTTAATTCTAACAAAATCCCAACCATGAGAAAACGGATTTCGTTGTCGAGAAGACAAGAGGCGCAAAATAATATTCTCAATGGTCATATGTGATAACTGATCTTCGTAGAAGCTTTCCTCTTCCATCGGCGTCTCCATCTCAATAACTATGTTTCACAGTCGATTGTGTTTGAACTAGGAATGGTTGAGGATTAATAAAATATGTAAAGAAATTAGAAGAAATTACTAGATAACATTTAATTTTTCTATCTTTATAATTTTTCCTAACAGTATATCATGTTACCAAAAATAATGGATGGAAAATATTTTTATCGAAATAGAAAATTCTCTTTTATATTTTATTAAAGGGGGATATTTTTCCTCACACCCTCATGATAATGTTAGGAAAGATACTTATAAAAATTTGATATTATTTTTTAATTTTAAAAATATAATTATTGTATATATAACATCATACTTTCCTAACACTTGTTATAATATGTTACATATTGTAACATTTTTTAGGCGCTGCCAAGATAGGAGTGTCATAATAGGCCAAAATTGTAGCAGTGGATATCATGTATATCATAAATAAATATTTTTTATATATAATATTATATTGATGTTGGACAATGCATGCCTCTTAGAATTTTCAGAATCATACTATTTTCATGTTTATTGGTTTTTTTTTGCCCAAAATAAATTTATCATTTGGGTTCATGCGTACGAAACTCATGCATCATTTTTTCACTATTATAACATTTGTTGGGGGGTCAAATCAAATGCAGACTTAAAGATCTTTGGGATTCGAATATGTAACGCCTCGTATTTTATTCAATGAAATTCTCAAATTTATCGTTGTAATATGATCCACTTCAAATCGATTTTTCTGTTGATGCATAACCGACTTTACTATAAGAATGTTTATGATTTCATGCAAATCATGCAAACGTATTTTAATATTTATTTCCAATCAAACGTTTTATGAATATTTGAATGTCGGGATTTTATCAATTACATCGGAATAGCTTAAATTCGATTAACTCGTATCACGTAACGAGTTTTCGTAGAGATTGAATGTTAGTGACATTCGATTGACCGATGATGTCACATCACATAAAGCAAAAAACACTTTATTACCATAGTTGGTAATTTCAACTTTATTTCCTATACCATAAGTAGTATGGTCAAAATAATCTCTTTACCCACCATGTAATATCCTTCAAACCCTATTATTCCTTGGATAAAACTATTTATCATTTATTAATTTATCTTTAATTTATTTAAACTTGGCCACCAAGTTTTATGTAATTTAAGTGAGGAAATTGTTCATTTCACCACTTCTTCTTCTTCAAAGTCGAGAGAGAGAGGTGTGAGTGTGAGTAAAGTTCTTCATTTTGGAGGTTCAATCCACCCTCTTCCGGCAAGATCGTTGTCTTCGAGACCCGTATACTCGATTCTAGGTTAAAGGTAAGCTCTTGAAGCTTGTTACCTTAGACTTGTCTCTTTTTGGAGACTCAACACCATCTTCTTCTCTTGTTTTTCCTCCATGAACTAAAGAGATGGACCAAGTTGGAAGGCTAGAAATTACCACCAATAAGCTTAAGGAAGGAAGATAAAATCAAAAGATTTCAAGGATAAGTCCTCTTGTGACCTAGAACTCCAATCTCCTTGCCTTGAGAAGTTTAAGTTTTTCATCTTTGAAATCAAGCATGAGAATGTGAAGATATGTGTTGAATAAGCATGATTTAATTATTTTAAGAGATTTAGAATAAATGAGGATTTCCTAGCATGTATGTCCTTGGACTAGAGACCAAGCATATTTAAGTTTTGATTAAAAGAGACCATGTTGTTTCTAGCTTGGAAAGTTTGACTAAGAACTAAGCATGTTTAGATTTAAATTTTGGAGAATTTGCTTTGATGATTAAATTATATTATGGAGCATGATAATTATGAATCATGATGATGTGTTGATGGTTGAGAGACTTGAGTGTAGTCATGGATGTGGAAATTTGGAGAATAAAATCTATGCTTATTTGAAGTTGTTTGGGTCTTGAGATTCTAGGGAAAACTTAGTAACTTTGATCTTGAGAAATTATTTAAGACATGGTTAATCATGTTATTAGATATTTAAAAAAAATTAGACTATTAAAAATCCTTAAAATGAGTCAGGACAATCGAGTCGAGCCAAACATCACTTTTTTGAATCGGCCAAAACGGATTTGTTTCGACCGTTTTGGGGAGCATCGACCGATGTCAAATCCTTGAGCCTAGATTCGATAGGGGCTGTACCCCCCTTATACCTGGACTGAGACCTCTTTTCCCAAAAAGTCTATTTTTATTGAAACTCAAAATCTGTAACAAGCACTTCTTTCGTTCTTCTTTAGCTTGACAGTAGGAATGTGATCTTTGCCTTTAAGCTTTGAGCTTGGCAGTCTAATCTATAGAACCGGATAGGCACACCGGAGGCAGCCTTCAAAACCCATGATATCCAGCTTTTTTTTCGTGCAATCCGTTTATTAAAACATGTACCGTGCACCCGTGCGGAGCCGCTTCAATTAAGTCAACTTGAATGTAATCTGTCGACTTAAAACAAGTCAACCGATATGGATCCCATATCGACTGATATGGAGGTCGACTCAGACTTTGTTTGCTTGAAAACTTCATCTTTTCGAACTATTATCCAAGCTCGATCCTTGTACTCTTTTTCAGTGGTACAAAAACCTATTTTAGCCACTTAACCCACCCCAAAAAGTCTATTCTATGCCCAAATCAACTTGAATCCAAGCGATTGTTATTTTAAAGTCAGCACTTAACTTTGAATGTTGAGTTAAATATCGCCATTTGTGATCCGCCTTAAGTAGACTTACACATTTTGTTTCAAACCACAATCACCTATGATCCATTCATGAGAAGACTTCAATAACTTCGTTGCTTTGAGAATACTTTAATAATTTCTTTGATGATCCAAGATTTATTCTTCCCATTGCATTTCTGCAAATCATACTCAAGCCATAAACACTCTTTAATCAATGCTCAGAAGTCCTGAAGACTCAACTCAAATAATAATAATAATAATATTAATAATGGAAGAGTTTTCCCTTCGGTATGAAATACCAGTTGTCTTGTGGAGCTTATTAATTTCCCTAGGAAATCCCGATGGCCATTTCGACGGAGCATAAAAGGAACGCACTGTATCTAATGAAGGTGGGCACTATTTTCAATAAAAATGCAAGCGAATAAATATTTTGATTTTGAACTTCGAGCTCAAATGAGGAAATGAAAAGCATGTTTGTGTTTTAAAGCTTATGTCATAGCCTAAATGTTTTATGCTTATTTATCTGTCCTCTAAGTTTGAGGATCTCCACTTAGGGAAGAACATGTTACGCAGTAGTGTGCATTTTTATTTCTAATGATCGTGTCCTGGTAGTGAAAATGATGCTCGTGATTAGTACACTGTGATGCCAACTCCTTAAGGTAGGGCCTTAATGTGAATGTGCATCGTGACTGGTGTAGCTGGCCAACTCCCGGATCACACTCATTTTTGCAGATAGTATGACAAATGAAATGTATCTTGAACCCGGGCTAAAAATTTGAAATGGTTTTTGCACAATGGGAGAAATTTTCCAAAGTAAAACCCCATGCGTGGTCGTTATATAAAGGCATGACAATAAATCAACTGTTATATTTTTTGAGCATGTGTCCACTGGGTGCCTTCAAGTACTCAACCATGTATGTTATTTCTAAAATGTGCAGGTTGACGGTAGTGACGACGACATACGTGTTTGCTTGACAAGGAATCTCATCTTTTGTAATAGATAGAAGAATGCCTCTTCATATGTATTTTCCCTCTTAAACTTTCCGCTGCTAGCAAAATTCTTATCTATTTGCTTACCTTTTGATGTAATAAGAATCAGAATCTTGTCATCCAAAAGGCCTCGATCCCTTTTCAGAGAGGCGTCTTTTGTGTATTTAATTTTGTTTGGTTTTTTCTAGATGTTTATGTTCATATTATCCTTTTCCTAAACACACATGCACGTATTTCTTCCCAATATGCCTCTTGATCGTGAAGAGTTAATCCTCGAAACCTTCATATCAACTTTAAGAGTTGTTATCAAAATCAATCTCTGAATATAAATAATTCCATTGAGATCTTTCGATATGATCAACCATTTTAGGGTTTCCAACTGAGATGAAGAGCCAGCACTCGTGCCTGTCACTGTGTCAGGAGAAAGAAGAGTTTTTAATTACATAAGCTTATTTTCATTAAGTAAGCAAATTTTAATAGCATGAGAAGTTTTAAAATACCCCTTTCCCAAGGGAGTTAAACATTCAAAACGAAAGATTTTCAAAGATTAAGATCTTTAATTTGATTAAATTTATTATGTGCAGCATGATTATTTGTTTAATGTAAAGCACTTGTTTGAAGCCTTTTTATGAGAACATAGATGCTATAGAAAGCATGTCATAGTGAACAATCGAAAAGCATAATGAAACATTTATCAAACATCGTAGTAGGTCGAAGACCTCTGATAACATTGCAATTTTAGCATAGCGAGACTTAGGTTAGAGACTATCTTATGCAATTTTAATTACGTTTTGTAATTTCTTGGGTGACTTAATTACTCTCTAAAGCGTATGATTTATCATCCGTTGACTAATTATGTATAATTATGATAGATAGGAGATGCTAACTTGGAAAATAAGATGCGCTTTTGGAGCTGCTTCATGCGTGAGGCAGAGTCTATCTCGTTGTTCGTGTATCGATTTTATGCTTGTTGGAGGGACGCTCATTTTTCCATTCCGATTGAGGCACATATTGTTATCATTAAGTTGTACAGTTGTTTACCTACGGAATGAGGGTGAGTGGACATCACGTCAGTATGCGGACCTTCAGATCGGGAGGCCAGGCCCGAGATTTTGAGATGAGGATATATATGTGATATGCTAGATGATTCTGTAGAGGTACCAGACCATCGTTTTGTCAGTGGGCGTGCAACCGCACGAGCTCGGATCTGCCAAGGCACCGATCATTTTGTTTGATGACGAAGAGGAGATACCAGTCACCGCCGACCCTATTTTTGCCCCAGTATGATCCAGCCGTCATGCACTTTGTAGCATATATCGAGCCAACGAATTGGATACCGAACGGTGTCATAGTGCATGCCGTACTCGAGGCAATATGGGCCTTCGAGGATGAGTTTTGGGATTACGTCAATGAGGATTTTATGGACGTTCCAGCACCACGGACTCCTGACATTTCGGCGGATGGTTCTCGTATTGTGCCAGCCGAGGAGCGCTAGATCCTTTGGCTTATTTGATGCATATGTAATAGCTAGCTTTTTATGTATTCTATTTTCCACCTATTGTACTCCTAACCTTATTAGCAGTTAGGAAGTTAAGGAGTGTTCGGGGACGGACGATTTTGATTTTGATTACCCCTGATTCGGATAGTTTATCTATTTCATAGTTTGGTGAAGAATTTGTATTCGGCAGGGCGCCCGTTGACTGATGAAGTTTTTGGTGTTACAATCCTTGTATTGATCGAAATGCAGCCACATTGACCGATTTGTCTTAAATCGTTCGATGTTATCTCATTGACGAGCTTTGATGATCTGATTTAATTCTGTATTTGAATCTCAGTGGAATGAATATCCTATCAATCATATGTTGTTTACCACTTTCTTTGTAATGTTATGTTGCAGAACTAAGAATTTCATATTCTTTTTCAGAATGCCGCCAAGAGCAGCTAGGGGTAGAGGACGCAGTAGGGGCCGTGGAGGACCCCCACCTAACCATGTTGAGCAACCACCACTACAAGAATAACCCTTCGTGGGAGTGAATCCCGAGGCGCAAGTTCTGCCTCAGGAACCTCGACAAATTCCCAAGATCTTCACCCGTCAAAACCCGCCACTTTTCAATAGAAATGAAGATCCAACTATGACTGAAGCCTGGATCCGAGGTATGGAAATGATCTTCATGATCCTACAGTGAATTGAGGAGCTTTATAACATTCATCGTGCCAATGTCCTACAGGCTGATTGAGTTCAGGCATGAGTGATAAGGTTTGAGTGGTAATGCTCAGGAAAATAAGATATTAATTAATTATAGATAGAGCTTGTCAGAAGCTCCGATTAATTAATGAATGTCCGGTAACCTTAAATATGGGGATTCTCAGATAAATGCAGCCCGTTCTCACAACGTGGTAATAAAGGGGTAGGTCAGTATTAATTCTGTGGTGAAAAAGAATTAATATTAATTAATTAATTAATTGTGTCCTGGGTTGTGGACATGGGAATGAATTAATTCATAGGCCCACTTTATTATAGGCATTAGGTCACAGGTCTGGCCCAATTAAATATGCTAAAATAAATGCCCAGTAGCCCATTAGGGTTAAAACCCTAGGTCTATAAATAGACATCTCTCTCTGAAACCCTAGCCACCTTATCATAATTCAAATCAGTTGAAACCCTAGGGAGAGAGAGAGTGGGGCAGCGCCTGTGTGTGTTTGGGAGGAGAAGGATTTCGACTATAACTACACATCACAGATCTGCGGAATCCTCACCAGTAGCAGATCTGAGCAGCATTGGGATACAGATATGAAGATCTGATCTGGAGAACAACCCTTCTTCTTTCTGTGTTTTCTATTTTATTTTATTGAATCAAGAAATTGGTTTTACTAATTTCTGTTTCCGCAGATTTAATCGAATCGCGTGATTGAATTAATGTTGGATATTCAAACTCGAAATATCGGATCAGACTCTATGGAATAACGGTAATCCCTTTACCCACGCATTAAATTCATAGGATCATGCTAGGGTTTATGAATTATTTATTGCATTCAACATCCGTGATTGGTCCTGTTCATTTGGATTTGGTGATTCGGTTCACGAAAAATCCCTACAGTCTTGCGGCTTGTTCTACTATCTCTTGGATAGTAGATACTGGTGCCACTGATCATGTTAGTTTTTCTCTGCATGGTTTTATGCAGACAAGGCAATTGAATGAAGGCGAGATTACCGTACGCTTGGGGAATGCTGCAAGAGTGGCGATTGTTGCATTGGGAAATGTTCACTTATCTTTTTCTAATATTATTTTAGTTTCAAAAGACGTCTTATACTTGCCTAGTTTTTAAAAGAATTTAATTTTAATTTCGAAACCATTTTCGAATGGATATTCTGTTATTTTTAATAACAATGTTGTTATTATGATAAATAACTCTTTTATTTGTTCTGTCATGTTGGAAAACTCTTTGTATACTATTACTTGTGCATATCATACTGTAACTGAAACTCATGCATCTTCATCATCTAAAAGAAAAGCTTCTTCTCTGTTTAATCGAACATATCTTTGGCATTTGAGAATGGGTCATATTAATCTAAGAAGGATCCAAAGACTGGTAAGTAGTAGATCATTGGAGTCTCTCCAAGTTGAACCATTTTCAGTCCGCGAATCCTGTTTCGAGGGTAAAATGACTTCTAGGCCTTTTAAGGCTAAAGGAAATCGAGCCATAGATGTGTTAGAACTGATTCACTCTGATTTGTGTGGGCCTATGTCTATTCAAGCAAGATGATTACTCAAGATTTGGATACATTTACTTGATGCGCCACAAGTCTGAAAGCTTTGACAAGTTCAAAGAATTTAAGGCTGAAGTGGAGAGTTTGCAAGGTAAAAGTATCAAGTCACTACGATGTGATCATGGTGGTGAATACCTCAGTGCTGAATTTAGGCAATACTTATTAGATAATGGGATTACATCTCAATTGTCTGCGCCTGGTATTCCGCAGCAAAATGGCATAGCAGAGAAAAGAAACAGAACTCTATTAGATATGGTGAGGTCGATGATGAATTATGCCACTTTGCTTACATCGTTTTGGGGTCATGCCTTGGAAACAATGGCATACCTTCTGAACTTTTTACCTTCTAAATTGGTTCCAAAGACTCCAATAGAATGTGGACTGGGCGAAAGCCTAGCATAAGACACATTCAAGATTGGGGTTGCCCAACACACATGTGTTGGATAAGGAAGCAGATAAGTTGGTGAAGGGATTCGTGAACTGAATCACAAAGTCCGTTTGCCAAGGATCGTTAATTGGAATACCAAAAATAAATAGATACCTATAATTAATCCTAGCATGCTCATATTGAATATGCATACGGGGGTTTATGCGGAATACCTGGATTGCGAAACCCTGAAGAACGAGTGCGTGGAGATTCCTCTTGATCCTTTTCCCACGCACGAAGATTAATTTCGTAACAGATTGAGGAAATAAATCTATGAAAATTAATTAGTAATTTTCGAAAACAAGAAGGAGAGAGAAGAAAGAAGATAATCCACATGATCTGATCTTCTGATCTATATCCCAACTCAATTAATTCCCATATTCAACCCAGAATATAATTAATTAATTAATATTGATTCATTCCACCAGAGAATCAAAACTGTCCTACCTATTTGCTACCACGTTTTGAGGTACGGGTTGCATGGGCTCGGTTTATCCCCATATTTAAGGTTACAGACATTCGTTAATTAATTTTAGCTCTGACAAGCTATTTAATTAATTAGCGTCTTATATTCCTGAGTCAATCCACTCAAACCTTTTAACTTATGTTTCAACTTTATCAGCCTGCAGGACTTTAGCATAACGAACCTTTTAAGCTGCTCAGGGAATGTCACTATCCTATACAGGATGTGGTTACCTTGTTCCAGTACCAGACAGTCATATTCAAACTGCTATTACCCAAGATACAGATATACAAGCTCAACCAGAGCCTTTCACTGCAACTCAAAGTAATACACAATCTGCATATACTTTTGTACCTTCATATAGGCTTAGGATCTCATCAAGCCATAAAGATCTAGATTCTTTTAATGTCAGATAAAAGAATGGATCTCGACTTAGGTCCTTATCAATGTGTGCCCCACACCAGCATACCAAGCCATCCAAGATAAGATGCTTATTACCGCGTATGCTGCAGCACCGACAGTTTATCTTGGAACCGTCTCAGCTATGATAACCATTTATATCTCGCTAGGTCAAATGATCCATACGATCTTCCGTGATCTACTACACACCGTATGATCTCCGTATCGACGAGATATGAGGGTAATTGCATTTGCGACACATGTTTGTTAATTCAGACAGGAGATGAACATACAACATTTATGATTCCTAGTAAATTAACCAATCGACCTTGTACATAATATACCAATCATAATGCTATCAGTATATAAATCCATCAGTTGGCACCTAGAACGGAGGTATGGTTGTTTATAGGATATCCTAAAGGTATGAGAGGAGGTTATTTTTATAGTCCTAAGGATCAAAGGGTGGTGGTGAGCACCAACGATCGATTCTTGGAGGAAGACTATATAAGTGAGCATAAATTCCAAAGTGAAATTATTCTCAATGAGTTGAGAGGAGATAATGGTACACCAAGTGTACTAAGTGATATACTACAAGAGGCTACACAACGTGTTGACTCTAATGTACATACACAGGTACTGCCTCGTCGCAGTGGAAGGGTTGTTCTTCAGCCTGATCGTTTCATGGGTGTGGGAGAGTCTTTTGACTTGGTACTTATTGGTGAACATGAAGCAAACGATCCTTGGACTTACAAAGAGGAAGTCCAAGATGTAGATGCAACATCTTGGCATAAGTCTATGGATTCTGAAACTAAATCTATAGATGTTATGGGTGTGTAAGACCTAACAGATCTTCCTGAAGGCAAAAGGGCCATTAGGTGTAAGTGGGTCTATAGGCGTAAGAGAGTATCTGACGGAAAGGTCATCGCCTTTAAAGCACGATTGGTGGCGAAGGGATTCACTCAAAAAGAGGGAATCGATTATGATGAAACCTTCTCACCGGTAGCTATGCTTAAGTCGATCCGTATACTCTTATCCATAGTAAATTACATAGACTATGAGGTTTGGCAAATGGATGTCAAGACAGCTTTCCTTAATGGAAATCTGGATGAAGACATCTATATGCGGCAACCTGAAGGTTATGTAAAGAAAGGCCAGGAGCATCTTGTATGGAAGCTAAAGAAGTCTCTTTATGGACATAAGCAAGCTTGTAGAGCTTGGAATATTTGCTTTGACAAAGTGATCAAGTCCTTTGGATTTGAACAATGTCAAGACGAAAGTTGTGTACAAAATGAGCAATGGAAACGCGGTGGTATTCTTTGTACTGTACGTAGATGATATTCTTCTTATTGGCAACAATGTGAAGGTATTATCGGATGTAAAGGTGTGGCTGTCGGAACAGTTTTAGATGAAGGATTTGGGAGATGCTACGTACATTCTTGGTATTAAGGTCATTCGTGATCAAAAGAAGAGAATGTTGTGTTTGTCCCAGGCTGCCTATATTGATACTGTTATTGCCAGGTTTAACATGCAAAACTCCAAGAAAGGATTGTTGCCTTTCCGACATGGAGTTTCTCTGTCTAAGGACATGTTTCCTAAAACGCCAGATGAGATAGAGGAGATGACAATGGTTCCTTATGCTTCGGCTGTTGGAAGCCATATGTAGGCTATGCTCTGTACCAGACTTGATATCTGCTATGCAGTTGGCATGGTGGCAAGATATCAATCTAACCCTGGTCAGGGGCACTGGACTGTGGTAAACTTATTCTTAAGTATCTGAAAAGAACTCGTGATTATATGTTGATTTACCAATCAGATAGTCTGACCCCTTTGGATTATTCAGATTTAGATTTTCAAGCTGACCGAGATAAGAGAAAGTCCACCTCAGGTTATGTGTTTACCTTGGGAGGCGGGGCCATATCATGGAGGAGTGAAGCAGAAATGCATTGCGGACTCCACCATGGAAGCTGGATATGTGGCTACCTCATAGGCTGCCAAAGAAGTTGTCTGGCGTAAGTGCTTCTTGTTGGACTTGGAGGTGATTTCAAGTGTGCCGAAGTGTATCACAATTTATTGTGACAACGCAGGTGCAGTAGCAAACTCGAAAGAACCTAGAGCCCACAAGGCAAGCAAACACATTGAAAGGAAGTACCACATTATACGAGAAATCGTAAAGAGAGGTGACGTTGCTGTGCAAAAGATTACGTCATTGAATAACCTGGCTGATCCTTTCATGAAGACTTTGACAACTAAGATCTTCGAGAAGCACGTGGAGGGTCTTGGCTTACGATACGTAGCAGCTAAATTTTGAGTCCAAGTGGGAGCATTGTAATGACATGTTTGTATACAAAAATTTTAGCTTTAGTATAAGTGGGAGATTGTTGGAGTATACTGTAAAGCCAACTTTTAAGTGAGCTTTGTCATGTATTCAATCTCTTTGATTAAACCAAAATCAATCTGAAATAAATGTTATCATATTATTGTTTTCTTATGATTGCATGTATATCCACTTATCCTATATTGTAGACAATGTGGTGGGTGCGTTGTCCCACTGAAGATCACATTGTTGGGTTCCTTATAACATATAAAATGTATTCACAATTGAGATAGTTCTGGATAAACTATCGTTTTAGGTTGTAGTATAAACTTGAGATAACTAGTCTTGGTTATTAGTTTATCCTAGTGTGTGGTGTCGTATTGAATGCATCGCAGTGAGACGTGTTCTTCTGTTTTGACTCTATGAAGAACCAAGGTCTCGGCGACTTTGTTAATTCTTAACCCTAGATGTGATATTTAGATATATGCAAATGATTGTTTGTTACTTTAACTTACCATGGGTGAGAAGCAAAAGGATGATTCAATATGCTCCGTATCTAGGGTAACAACATTATTTGTATTTATCGATATAGTCACATTAGGGCACCGTGTCCTGGACATCCAGGTTGATGACATCCCCTTAAGGAGCTCATAAGTTTTATCGTATTAAATCCTGCAGGTGGAATTTATTCCAATACAATAATAATGTTGAGCGGGTACTACTTAAGGAATTAAGATATCAATTAATTAATGCTGTCAGAGCTTTTAATTAATTAATGGATGTGTGTTATCTTAAACACGGGGAATTAATTAAGTTAAATAGAAGCCCTGATTCACATCGGGATATGATGACAGTTGCAACATTAATTGTCTAGTGGAATGAATTAATGTTATAAGTTGAATTTATATTATGGACTAAAAATATGTGTTTGGACTTATGGGAGGCCCAATCCTATACCTTCTAGAGATCCCTGGCCTGGACCAACTAGAAACCCTAGAAGATGTCTATAAATAGGATCGTATGGTTGAGAGAAAAAACTTAGTTGTCAATTTCATTAGTTCATGTGTGGAACTACGGCTAGGGTTTAGTTCTCTCAAAACATTTTAGATCTAGTTTTGGTTGGCATCTACGATTCAGAGGATTGCTGTCTACCCGACATCCAATCATGGTTCGCGGGACACAGTCTAGAAGATCTCCAGTTGAATCGATCTACAGATCTGTAAAGATCTACTGGTAATTCTTGATCTCCTTGATTTAATTTAATTAAACCAAGTATGTGTATGTTTGGTATCCAACATCGATCGTTGGGACGATCCGCCTTCACCACCGTGTTCCTTCAACCTCCACAGCTGGAATCTCAACCTGCTAAACAAGGAAGAGCCTACGCCATTGAGCGGCCAAGAGAGAACGAGAACCAGGGCAACCTGGCAGGTATGGGACAGATTAATCAGCTACCTATTGTTGATCTTTTTGACACTGCAGGATCGCATTCTTTTATTTTCAAAGAATGTGTGAAGAAATTACAACTAAGTGCTTTAGAAGACGACCAGCACCTTAACGTAATCACGCCTGTTAGTGGAGCAACTACAACTATGCATGTGTGCGCGACTATAGAAGTTCAATTAGGATCTTTTGTGGTACATGCAAATAACCTCAATATCCTAGACATGAAGGACACCGATGTGATCTTTGCAATGGATTGGCTCAAGACCAATCATGCGATGATATACTGCAAGGAACAAAAAGTTTCTTTCAAGCGACCAGGGTAAAAGCCAGTGCATTTTCATGGAATGAGAAAAGGGACAAGATTACCCTTAATTTCTACCCTGCAGGCAACAAGACTAATTCACAAAAAGGGGAGTCAAGCATTTTTGGCTTACTTGGATTTAAAAAAGAACTAGAACTAGATATATCTGAGGTCGACGTAGTGAGAGAGTTTCCCGATGTTTTTCCGGACAGACTACCTAGACTACCCCCAGACAAATAGTTGGAGTTAACAATCGAGTTAGAACAAAGAGCCTCGCCAATCTCTAAGGCACCCTACAAAATAGCTCCAAAGGAACTCCAGGAACTAAAGATACAATTGCAAGAATTGATGGATTTAGGTTTCATTAGACCTAGTGTTTCACCCCAGGGAGAACCAGTTCTTTTTGTCAAGAAGAAAGACGGATCCATGCGGATGTGTATAGACTATTGAGAGTTAAACAAGCTAACTTTGAAAAACAAGTACCCCCTCCCTAGGATTGATCACTGCAAATTTCGCAGATTAATTGCAAACACAGTGGTAAATAAATTTATAAATACCCAAAGGTAGTCGAACCCAGAGGAAATGTACAACGAAAATATCTCATATACTAACTATAGTTCTCAGATTTTATTGTTTGAGTAAACAAATTTTTAGGTTTTGGTTTTGGAAAATAAAGATGACAAAACAGAAATTAAAGGGTTTTAAAAAGCAAATTAAAGAACACAGATTCTAGGGCAAATAATCAATCAGAATACATGCCAAATCAATCAACTCTATAATGGTGGGAAATCAAATTAATGTATTAAAATTCCATTATCGGGCAATTTTAACCTAGGTTACTATCATGTGAATGTATATGCTTGGTCGGCCTCAAGAACACAATAATAATCAACCTGAATAAAAATATAAGACTTAATCCCTACAATTAATTGCTCTTCCTTTTGAGACAGAAAACCAATTGTATTAAAATTCCTCTTCCTACTATTAATCTTCTCCTCTCGGTCTTTCGATTAACAATTATGAATAAAGAACCAATTTCATCTCTCGATCCATCATCAATCCTAAATTCTATCAATTAAATTAGGAATTGAAACCATGCAATTTGAGTTGATCAATCTAACATGCAAACATGATTAATTACACATAGCCCTAGAACCCGCAAGGGTTTCTAGCCACTCATGATGAGTAGAAATCCAAGAAACATATTATTAAATAGCATAATAAATGCTTACAATAAAAATAAAGGCTGAATCCTCTCCAAAGTAATTAAATCTCCAAGAGAAAACTAATTGTAAAACATAAACTAAAGGGGAGGAACTAAAACTAAAGAAAAAACTTCAGGGTGCTGCCTTTGCTGCCTGAAATCTCGAGCAAGAACAAGTATTTATAGAGGTAGAGTTGTATATATTGGGATCTAGGGCCAAAAATATGATTTAGCCATAAAAACCATGAAATTCCCTTTTCTGGGCCCGTTTCGGTCAACGTAGAGATCATCTCGGTTGACGCGGAATTCCTTGCATCGGTCGACATGGTCTTCATTTCGGTCGAGAGAGACGTCTTCCCTCTTGCGATCCTTCTGCGTAGTCTCACGGTTTTGGCCATAACTTTCACTCCCGAACTCCAATTGACCCGATTCCAGTTGCATTGGAAAGCTAACTCAAAGAACTTTCCACCCATGTGCTCCTTTAGCTTGGATTCCATCTGTGGAAGAATTCGTGACTGTTCCATTGAACATCTGCTGCTTTCGGTACAGGTTTCCATTGGATTTGACCTAAAACCTGCAAAAATACTCCATGGCAAGCATCATACCCCATAAACTTGATTCATGCTCGATTATTAACTAAAACTCAAGTAAAAGCAAGAAAACAATAAGAAAACAATGTGATAAGTGAGGCAAAATACGAGCTTATCAACCCCCCCAAACTTAGACACTTGATTGCCCTCAATCAACAAAGAATGAATCAAAAGTTCAAGTAGAAGAGAAGTGCAATGCCTCACAAATTCATCACAATCAAACTCGCAAATCCACAAAACATCAACACTTTGTAAGAATCAGAAAATCAGTAAACCATGGAAGACTCACAAGGGAAGTGTTTTCACTCATTCACTCAAGTGTTTAGGATAATTATGAGATCACACAAAAGTCATGCAAATCAAGTTCTACCATAGGCTTGCAACTATTCTAAATCTCCACTGCAAATATATGTACACAAGTCTAAGATCAGAAAGGACTTTATTCTAGGTTGTAATGTAGGCTTTTTAGTGAAAGGTAGGGAAATATTTGGCCAAGTGACTAAAATCAATCAAGTAATCCTCAATCAATCAAACCACTATCTATTGATGTCCACCCTTCTCCTATAATGTTCAACACAAACCAAGGCTCTTTTATTCACATATGAAAATATTTATTTTTTTTTTCTTTTTTTTCACATATCCTTTTATGCTCTTAAACAATTTTGAATATTCATTTGAGCTTATAAGGACTAACAAACACATAAACACATTTTTTTTCTAGAGCCAACCTTATCTTTTGCTTTTACCCTTCTAATAATATTTTATCCTTCCTCAAACAAATCCCAACCCACTCTCATAGACAAGAGTTGATTCCCCTATCCTTTTCCAACTCATAGACAAAGAAAGAAAATTCTTAGGCTCAAAAGGGCTGACTAGGGATAAATGTTCAATTACAGTGTATGGGATAAATAGGCTAAACAAGGATGGCCTAAAATCATTTCCTAAACCTGTGCACACTTAGCAGTCTTGAAAAAGACACAAAGCAAGTTCTAGAGATACTCAATAACGCAGACACACTCACAATCGAAATCAAGGCTCAATTCTCACGCTTGGGACAACAATTCTTCCATAGTAAACATCAAATCATCATCAACATCATGCCTCTGTAAGTTTCAAAATAAGTAATCATGCGGTTTTCTACATTCATAGGCATTCTCAACCACTATCACAATCAATGCATAATCAAGTCAATCAATTCAAATCTTGCATTCTTGCTAGGGTTATCTCATAACTACGCATATCTTCTCATAAAATCACAATTTTATTCAACAAATGCAAAAAAAAAAAAAATTAAATAGGCAGAAATTTAAATGCAGAAAGCATTAAATAAAAGGGAAGAAATAGTTTCAACTCCAAGTCCTCCTCCCCCCAAACTTATTCGCTTGACAAAGAGAATAAGTTTGAAAATCAGACTAGGAGTGAAACTGTACCTCGATGTTGGTCTCAAACACCAACTTTTTATCCCGGAACATTCAGAAATCGCTCGACGTGAGATTTTGGCGGCTGGCACTCTGCGTCGACCGACACGGCTCTACGTCGGTCGACGTGGAGCCTTCTTGTCGACTCTCCACACTGATCAAGGTGTTCCACGTCGAGCTGCCTGTGTCGACCGACGCCAAGTCTGCGTCGGTCGAAACAGACACTGTTCCAATTTTTTTTTTTTTAAAATCAAACAGAAATAAACAATTTCGAAAACAAGGACATAAATTGAAAACAAATTGCAACAAACAAAAATAACAGGAAATTGAAAAGAACGCAAGTAAAAATTGGGTTACCTCCCAACAAGTGCTTGATTTAACGTCGCAGCTCGACGATACCTCATCTCACCAAGGTGGTCGAGTCCAGACTCGTTGACCCCTTGAATCTATCATGAAGACCCGGCGGTTTCGAATGATGGTGGTATACTGATAAACGCTCGTTTTGTGCATTTTACTGATATGAATCTGCTCACTTTTGACCTTCGATTAGATCATTACGTGGTGTTCTCATGCATTATTCATATTCTTTTGGAAAATATTACGTTTGGTTTGGTTTTGGGTTGTTTATGCAGGTTTCACGCACAATTGAGCCGTTTACAGGATATGACTGAGTACCATGGAGCCAATCAATGTTCGTTTGCATCAGGAAGAGGAAGAAGTGAGAAAAGACCGAACCCAAATACATTTTTGGCCAAAATTCAATGGAAACCCGTACCGAAAGCAGTTGATGTTCAAAGAAGCAGTCGCGAATTCCTCCACACATGGAATTAGAGCTAATGGAGCATATAAAAAGATAGATCTTTGAGTTAGTTCTCCAATACAACTGGAATTGGGTCAATTGGAGTTCAGGAGCGGAAGTTATAGCCAAAATCGTGAGACTGCGCAGAAGGGGCAAGGTTCGTGACATGAACGGCGACCCAAAATACATAAATGGCAGTCTCCGATCATGCAAAATGGGTTGCCGATCGTGCAATTTTCAGGAATTTTCGCACGGTTCAGG
Organism: Plectranthus barbatus; assembly: GCA_026898455.1. Classification (NCBI taxonomy): domain Eukaryota; kingdom Viridiplantae; phylum Streptophyta; class Magnoliopsida; order Lamiales; family Lamiaceae; genus Plectranthus; species Plectranthus barbatus. The sequence goes on along the minus strand of JAPKLW010002354.1, from coordinate 56,887 downwards.
GATGGCGACCCGGGCACACGCTTGGCGGTCGCCATCGACGTCTTATGGGTCGCCGATCGTGATTTTTTGTGCAAAAATTGATCCAAATCCTATATCTTTTTGGGTTTGAAGAAGATAAGTATAAATAGAGGCTTCCAAGACTAAAAAACGACCCTTCCTCATTATTTTAGAGTTTTTAGAGTTTGAGAAAGCCAGAACGGAGCAGAATCTGAAGAACGAAGATTGAAGACTTGGGATTGAAGACCACGGGTTTTTTGGTTTCATGTTTTCCATATTTTTGCATCTTCTTTTCTCTATTTTTATGGAACTTAGTATGATTGGCTAAGTCCTCTGTGGATTCTAGGGTTTTGAAACTTGTTGACATTCATTCCATCATTTATATGATTTGATTTTCCTTTTCCATTGATGTTTTAATTACAGCTGGGGTTTTCTTTAATTACAAGATATTGGCCATTGATTGTAATTTGAATTGGTAATTTTTGAATCGAGAGGTCTAGATTATTGATTAAGATGCAGAGTAATTAAATTTGATAGGTCAATTGTCCGAGAGGAATTTGAACTGTTAAAGGGTTTTAAAATCTAAGGTTTTATCAAGAGTAAAAGTCCTCTTGCGCATCCAAGAGGAGTCACTAGGTCTTTTATTTCCAAGTTATGGTTTAGAGTCCGAGAGGATCACCTGATAACATAATTGAGATTAACTCACGTTTTTGGAAATTAAATTGGAATCGAATTATATAAATGATTTTTTTGATTGTTCTTCAAAGTAGATTACCCTGGAATCCTAGTTTCTCATATTTTCTTCACTCGATCTTTTTAGTTGTCTTTTTAATTAATTACTTTTCAAACTGGCTAGTCTAAACAAATCAAACTCTTTTACCGATTTGTCTAGATAGTAGTAAGATATTTGCGTTTTAGTGTTTGATTATATTTTGAGCCTGCAATCCTTGAGTTCGATAATTTATTACTTGCCTCTGCAGTGATCTGTACACTTGCAGAATAGTGTGTTGTAAAATACGCTATCATATACTCGGAATGAGGCAGCTTAATTGCCAATTTCACTGCTTCATTTCCTCGTTCCCACCGGATGGCTTCTTCTTCTTCCTCCGGTGTCTCATCTCCTTCCTCTTCTTCTTCTTCATTAGTCTTGATCTGGTTGCACTCTTCTTTCCTCTTGTTCTTGTCAATGCAGAAAGTAATAGACTCCTCATTCCCTCTCAATGTGATCTCCCCCTTCTTGCAGTCGATCAGGACACCAGCTGTGTCGAGGAACTCTCTTCCCAGGATCATCGGGGTGTTGGCATCTTCCTTCATGTCATGGATGATGAAATCTGCAGGGAAGATTAAATGGCCAACACGGATTAGAACATCTTCTACGATACCTTTAGGCTTGGACACAGATCGGTCCGCCATCTGGAGGGTAACTGTAGTGGCTCTCATTTCCCAATCTCCAACTTCTTGTAGATGGACCAGGGCATCAGATTGATACTCGCCTCGGTGTCACAGAGTACATTCTAAAACTCTCTTCCTCCAATCTCGATAGGTATCGAGAAACAACCTGGATCCGATCTCTTGATGGGGATTTGCTTCTGCAATAGGAGACTGCATTCCTCATGTATCTTCACTGTTTCATTCTCCAGGAACTGCTTCTTTTCACTCATCAACCTTCTGAGGAACTTCATGTATCCCGGTATCTCCCTGAGAGCTTCAATAAGAGGAATGTTAATATTCACTTTTTTTAAATTTTCAACAAAGTTAGTGAATTTAGAATCTTCCCTTTTCTTTGCGAATTTCTGTGGGAAAGGCATTGGGGCAACCGGATCAGCTTTTCTTCCTTCCTTCTCCTTCTCTTTCTTGCCCAAGTTAGGGCTCTATTTCGACCGAGATGCGGCTGTCTCGGCCGGGCTGCCTGTTGACTTCTGTGTCGACTGTGATAGGCTCATCTCAGTCGACATGGATCCTGCTACATCGACCGTGCTGCTCTCCATTTCGGCCGGGTTGCAACCCTCCGCGTTGACCGGGATGGAATCCATCTCGGTCGAAACAGAGAGGTCCTGCACGGGATTTTCCCCCTCTGTTTCTCTTTCTTCTCCTTCTAAATGGCTCGGACCTTCATACTTTCTTCCAAATCGCAGCGAAATTCCATTTACTGACTTCCCCTTCGCTGGATTTGTCTCTGTTGTGCTCGGAAGTTGCCCCGGCTTGTGCTGAGTACCCAAGATAGAGGCTATCTGGCTCAGTTGGGTGTCCATCATCTCCAGATGCTTTGTCATTAATTGCATGTGATTGGCCATCCCTTTGACTTCGTTCTCCACCTTGCCAAATCGGTTGTCCGAGCTCTTGATGAATTTCTCCAATGTCTCTTCCAGCACGGACTTCTTTCTCTCAATGATTTCTCATCATGTACCTACATCGAAACTAGGTGGAGGGTGTTCTGCAGCAGAGGGGTTAGAATAAGAAAAACCAGGGTGAGATCGCCCATGGTTGTAGTGATACCCCTGATTACCTCGGTAGTTATTGTGATAACCACCGCCAATGTAGTTCACCTCCATTCTTGCAGTTCTAGATGAACTGCTTGCTCCCTGGTTGATGTAGTCGGCCTCCACCGGAACAATGGCCATGCTCGGCTCTGCAACAGCTGCGACTTTTGTCATACCTAATTTTTCAAGCTCTTCCCGGAGCTTTTTCACCTCAGCAACCACATCAAACTCCGGCTTTGTCTCCACTGCATTGATAGGCATCTGTCTCTCAGTCGGCCACTGGTGGCTGTTCAGGGCCATGTCTGCCAACAGCCTCATGCTCTCTGCTCCACTCTTCTTCATCGGGATCCCGCCAGCTGATGCATCCACCATCTCCTTCATGTGAGGATTCAGACCCTCATAGAAATGGCAAACCTGCATCTCGAGATCGATTCCATGTCCAGGATAGAGTCGAAGGAGTTCCTTGTACCTCTTCCAGGCATCATGCAGGGATTCATCATACAGCTGCTTGAATGTAGTGATGGAAGCTTTCCTCTTCAGCAGCAGGCTCGGTGGGAAGTAGTTGGTGAGAAATTCTGCTCGAAGCTCCTCCCATTTCCCAATTTGGCTTTTGTCAAGCCCAGCATACCAAGACCTTGCCTCGTCTCTGAGGGAGAATGCGAACAATCTCATCCTGATGACGTCCTGGGGGACTCCATTCTTCTTCACAGTGTCGCACACCTCGATGAACAGATTGAGGTGGGCGTATGGATCTTCAACGGCTCTCCCCCCAAACAGGTTCTACTGCACCATCTGTATCAACCCTGTGCGCAGCTCAAAGTTGTTGGCATTGATGCCAACTCTAAATCCAGCCTCTTCCTGCTGTGGTAAAAATCTGTCCAAGATGGACCTCTGCGGCACCACTATCTGCTTGTTGTTCAGTTCTGCCAGTCTCGCGGCTTGCTCCGCCTGGGTGGCTTGGGCTGCAAGAAGTTGCACCCTCAGTTGTTGCACATCATTGACAAACTGCCTCTGCTCCTCGGGAGTCATATTCTGAAGCGGGGCTTCATGGTTCTCCTCCATCTCAAAAGTTAATCTTTTCCCTTTCCTTTTGTTCTTCCTGCAGGCGACTTCGATCTCTGGTATGAAAGCCTCGAGTGTTTTTCCCTTATTCCGCGTGTTCATGCACCTGCGCAGCAGCCAAGGCAAGAATTAGTGCACGTCGACCGACACAGAGAGTGTGTCGAACGACGTGAAAGAATCTTCTGCGTCGACCGACGGGACACGTGCGTGGGTCGAAACAGAACTCAAAAACAAACACAAACACACGCACAAGAACAGGAATTTAAATAAATAAAATAAAACTCAATCCAATTAATCTTCAAACAAATTAGTAACAAGATAAAATCTAACACTTCCCCGACAACGGCGCCAATTTGATCACTGCAAATTTTGCAGATTAATTGCATACGCAGTGGCAAATAAATTTATAAATACCCAAAGGTAGTCGAACCCAGAGGAAATGTACAACGAAAATATCTCATGTACTAACTATAGTTCTCAGATTTTATTGTTTGAGTAAATAGATTTTTGGGTTTTGGTTTTGGAAAATAAAGATGACAAAACAGAAATTAAAGTGTTTTAAAAAGCAAATTAAAGAATACAGATTCTAGGGCAAATAATCAATGAGAATACATGCCAAATCAATCAACTCTACAATGGTGGGAAATCAAATTAATGTATTAAAATTCCATTGTCGGGCAATTTTAACCTAGGTTACTATCATGTGACTGTATATGCTTGGTCGGCCTCAAGAACACAATAGTAATCAACCTGAATAAAAATATAAGATTTAATCCCTACAATTAGATACTCTTCCTTTTGAGACAGAAAACCAATTGTATTCAAATTCCTCTTCCTATTATTAATCTTCTCCTCTCGGTCTTTTGATTAACAATTATGAATAAAGAACCAATTTCATCTCTCGATCCATCATCAATCCTAAATTCTATCAATTAAATCAGGAATTGAAACCATGCAATTTGAGTTGATCAATCTAATATGCAAACATGATTAATTACACATAGCCCTAGAACCCGCAAGGGTTTCTAGCCACTCATGATGAGTACAAATCCAAGAAACATATTATTAAATAGCATAATAAAAACTTACAATAAAAATAAAGGCTGAATCCTCTCCAAAGTAATTAAATCTCCAAGAGAAAACTAATTGTAAAACATAAACTAAAGGGGAGGAACTAAAACTAAAGAAAAAACTTCAGGGTGCTGCCTTTGCTGCCTGAAATCTGTAGCAAGAACAAGTATTTATATAGGTAGAGGTGTATATATTGGGATCTAGGGCAAAAAATATGATTTAGCAATAAAAATCTCAAAATTCCCTTATTTGGGCCCGTTTCGGTCGACACAGAATTCCTTTCGTCGGTCAACGTGGTCTTCATTTCGGTCGAGACAGAGACGTCTTTCCTCTTGGGATCCTTCTACGCAGTCTCACGGTTTTGGCCATAACTTTCACTCCCAAACTCCGATTGACCTGATTCCAGTTGCGTTGGAAAGCTAACTCAAACATATTTCCATTCATGTGCTTCATTTGCTCGGATTCTATCTGTGGAAGAAGTCGTGACTGTTCCATTTAACATCTGCTGCTTTTGGTACGGGTTTCCATTGGATTTGACCTAAAACCTGCAAAAATACACCATGGCAAGCATCATACCCCATAAACTTGACTCATGCTCAATTATTAACTAAAACTCAAATAAAAGCAAGAAAACAATGTGATAAGTGAGGCAAACTACAAGCTTATCAAGGATCGACAATTTATTTGATCAATTAAAGGGCGCTAGATTGTTTTCGAAGATAGACCTAAAGTCAGGTTACCACCAATTAAAGATTCACCAAGAAGACATAGCTAAGACTCAGTATGGCCACTACGAGTTTCTGGTGATGCCTTTTGGGTTACTAACGCACCAATAGTGTTCATGGATCCTATGAACCGTATGCTTCACCCATTTTTTGATAACTTCGTCTTAGTCTTCATTGATGATATCTTGATTTACTCAAGGAGAGAAGAAGATCACCGAGAACACCTGCAAACAGTCCTGTGCACTTTGAGGACCGAGAGACTCTATGCTAAGTTTAACAAGAGTGAGTTTTGGCTCAAAGAAGTCATGTTCTTGGGTTATATCGTGTCAGCAGACGGGATCAAAGTGGACCCTGCCAAAGTGCAAGCGATGAATGATTGGGAATCACTAAGAATGCTGAACGAAATTTGAAGCTTCTCGGACATGCAGGATACTACATGAGATTTATTGAAAGATTTTCGAAGATTGCAAGACCAATGACTCAGTTGCTAAGGAAGGGAATCAAGTACACTTGGGCTGAGGAGGGTGAAGCAAGCTTTTAGTTTTGTTGACAACTGCTCCTGTTTTAGCAGTTCTGGAACCCAATAAAGATTTTGAGGTATATACTGACGCTTCAAAGAATGACTTGGGATGTATTCTGATGCAAGGATGCAACGTAATCAATCACCTATGCGTCACGTCAATTGAGGAACCTATGAGTTGAACTATCCCACCCACGACCTTCAATTGGCTATGATAGTGCACACTCTAAAGATGTGGAGGCATCTCCTTTGTGGGGTAACGTGCACTATCTCCACTGATCATAAAAGCCTAAAATATTTCTTTGAGCAAAAGGATCTTAACATGAGATAGAGGAGATGGTTAGAATTGGTCAAGGATTATGACCTAACAATCAACTATCTGAAGGGATTTGTGAATTGAATCACTTAATCCGTTAACCGGAATCGTTAACTGGAATATCAAAAATAAATTGTTATGCCTATGATTAATCCTAGCATGCTCCTATTGATTATGCATAAAGGAAGTTTTTGCGGAATACCTGGATTGTAGAAACTTGAAGAACGAGTGCGCAGAGATTTGATCATCGATCCTTTTCCCGCGCACCAAGATTTATTCCTAAAAGATTGAGGAATTAAATCTTTGAAAATTAATAGATAATTTTCGAAAACAAAGAGGGAGAGAAGAAAGAACATGATCCTCCTGATCTGATCTTCTGATCTGTATCCCAACTCTAATCCAAATATTTGGTGAAGATTCCCTTCGAATTTCTTGCCTGGTTGAGAAGCAGAATTTTCTCCTCGTTCTCAGATATTAGTCGATCACCAAAGCTCCCAAAAATACTAGTTTGTTGTGTTGCAACATATGACCTTGTGGTGTATTATTGTGTATTTTGATATGAGAACCTAAGGCCTATTTATAGGAAAATACTGGACTTCTATTGGGCCTGAGTTTTCATGGGCCAGACCAGGGACCAGAATGCAAATAGCAAATAAGGCCTATTAATTCATTAATTCCCATATTCAACTTAGAATATAATTATTTAATTAATATTGATTCATTCCATCAGAGAAACAATAATGTCCTACCTATTAGCTACCACGTTTTGAGGTACGGGTTGCATGGGCTCAGTATATCCCCATATTTAAGGTTATAGATATTCATTAACTAATTTAAGCTCTGACAAGCTATTTAATTAATTAACATCTTATATTCCTGAGTCAATCCACTCAAACTTTTTCACTTATACTTGAACTTAATCAGCCTGCAGGACTTTAGCATAACGAACCTTTTTAGCTGCTCAAGGAATGTCACCATCCTATACTTGATGTGTTTACCTAGTTCCAGTACCAGACAGTCATACACAAACTGCTATCACCCAAGATACAGATATCCAAGCTCAACTAGAGCCTTTCACTGCAACTCAAAGTGATACACAATCCATGTATACTTTTGTAACTTCATATAGGCTTAGGATCTCATCAAGCCATAGAGATCTAGATTCTTTTAATGTTAGATAAAAGAATCAATATCGACGTAGGTCCTTATCAATGTGTACCACACACCAGCATACCAAGCCATCCAAGATAAGATGCATATTACTGCATATACTGCAGCTTACACCGACAGTTTATCCTGGAACTATCTTAGCAGTGATAACTATTTATATCTCGCTAGGTCAAACGATCTATACGATCTTCCGTGATCTACTACACACCGTATGATCTCCTTATCGACGAGATAAGAGGATAATTGCGTTTGCGACACATGTTTGTTAATTCAGACAGGAGATGAACATACAACATTTATGATTCCCAGTATATTAACCAATCGACCATGTACATAATATACCAATCATAATGCTTTCAGTATATAAATCCATCAATCTCCCTCTTATACTCAAAGCATTATAAAGTGCTTTCAAGAGTATAACGCGTCTAAACTAATCTAGCTATTACACCAATCATTCTACGTGGCTGGCTTTGCCCTCAGCCCAAGGTTACGTATATGCATCTCGTAGACCTTCTGAGGAAGATCTTTTGTAAATGGATCTGCTAGATTATCTTTTGTATCAATCTTCTCTACTAGAACATCACCCCTTGCTACGATTTCTCGTTTAATATGGTACGTCCTTTCAATGTGTTTTGTCACTTTGTGAGTTCGTGGTTCCTTTAAATTAGCCACAGCTCCCGAATTATCACAATATATCGTGATAGTCTTGGGAAGCTTAGGAATCATGTCCAACTCCAGAAGGATGTTTCGAAACCATGCTGCTTCTTACGAAACTTCAGAAGTTGCCACATTTTCTGCTTCCATGGTGGAGTCAACAATGCACTTCTGCTTTGCACTCCTCCATGATATGACCCCACCTCCCAATGTAAACACATAGCCAAAGGTAAACTTCTTTTCTTCTCGGTCTGCCAGGAAATCCGAATTCGAATAACCTACGGGACACAACTCCTCACACTGATAGACGAGACAATAGTCTTTAGTCCGTTTCAAGTATTTGAGTATGTGCTTTACCGCCGTCCAATGCGCCTGTCCAGGGTTAGAATAATATCTTGCTACCATACCTACAACAAAGCAGATTTCTGGCCTCGTACATAATATTGCATACACGAGGCTCCCCACAGCCGATGCATACGACACATTGCTCATCTCATCTTTCTCATTTTTTGTCACAGGACACTGATCCTTGGAAAGATGTATGCCATGTCTGAAGGGTAAGAGACCTTTCTTGGCAGTTTGCATGCTAAAACGGGCAATCACCGTATCCACATATGACCCTTGAGACAAGGCCAGCATTCTTTTCTTGCACTCCCGCAATACTTTTACCCCTAAGATGTATCCAGCCTCCCCAAGGTCCTCATATGAAACTGTTCGGATAACCACCGCTTTATGCCTGGCAATACTTCCACATTATCGCCAAATAGGAGAATATCATCTACATAAAATGCAATGAACACCACACTTCCGCTGACACATAGACGGTACACGCAACTCTCATTTGAACATTGTGAAAATCCATAGAATTTAATCACTTCATCAAAACGTAGATTCCATGACCGTGAAGCTTGCTTAAGTCCATACAGCGACTTCTTAAGCTTCCAAACAAAATGTTCTTCGCCCTTCCGCACATAATGTTCTGGCTATTGCATATAGATGTCCCTACCTTTTTCAAGGTACCCATTTAGAAACGCGGTTTTGACATCCATCTGCCAGATTTCTAGGTCCATATGTGCTGCTATGGCTAGGATTATTCGAATGGACTTAAGATGGCTACCGGTGAGAAGGTCTTGTCATAGTCTAGATCTTCTTTCTGATTATGACCCTTCACCACCAACCTTGCTTCAAAAGCTGTAAATTCACCATTCACCTATTTCTTTCTTTTGTATACCCATTTGCACCCTATGGCTCGATAGCCATCTGGCAAATCAGCCATTTGTCCGCATCTTTATCAGATACTTCCTCATCATATGTCCAGGGGTCAGTAACATCTAGTCTGCTTTCCGGGATCAAGTCAGACGACTCTCCCACGAACATATACCTTTCTGGTTGGTGGACAACCCTCCCACTGCGATGACGCATCTGAGTTGTGTCAGTAGTTGGCACAGTACTCGTTGGTCCCATACCTTGCATTAATGGCAGTGTTAGTATTCCCTCACCTATTACAGATGGATTTACCACTACACTGGGCTTTCTTAATGGAATCGCTTCCTTATCCCCAAGCTCGTGGAGGATAATTTCACTCTTGGATCTGTGGTTTCTTACATATTCATCCTCCAAGAATCTTGCGTTGGTACTGACAACCACTTTCTGATTCTCAGGAAAATAAAATTAACCACCTTTTATTTGCCTGGGATATCCTACAAACAACATCAGCATACACCTACATTATTACTTATCAGGTTCCTTTGTGAGCACATATGTTGGATAACCCCAAACCCTCACTCTGTTTAAACATGGCCTTCGCCCATACCAGAGTTCCAAAAGCATTTTAGGAACTGATTTAGAAGGTACAATGTTAAGCAAATAGGCCGTTGTCTCCAAGGCATATCCCCAAAATGAAATTGGCAAGCTTGCATAACTCATCATTGACCTGACCATTTCCAAAAGAGTCATATTTCTCCTTTCTGCTACACCATTTTATTGAGGAGTTCCTGGTACAGTCCACTGGGATGTAATCCCGTTATCTGACAGGTACAGCAAGTACTCGTTATTGAGATATTCCCCACCAAGATCCGATCGTTGTGTTTTGATAGTCTTGTCTAGCTTCTTTTCTATCTCAGTCATGAACTCTTTGAATTTCTAAAAGCACTCAGACTTGTAGCGAAGTAAATAAACATATCAAAATCTTGAGTAATCGTCAATGAATGCGGTGAAGTACTCATAACCTCCACGGGCTTGCGTGGACATTGGTCCACATAAGTCATAGTGGATCAATTCTAACACATCCTCTGCTTGAGACTGATTTGCCTTAAAAGGCTTGGTCGTCATCTTTCCCTCTATACATGATTCACAGATTTGATGTGGTACCACTTGGTTAGATTCCAAGAGCCCGTTGCATGCTAATCTTTTAATCCTCTTTAGATTGATGTGACCTAGTATCAAGTGTGAGAGATATGTTTGATCCTCATTGGAAGAAGGCTTTCTCTTTAAATGATTATTATTATTGGATGAGTTTGCAACATTCACGGAAGATTTAGGCATACAATCAATGATATAAAGAGAGTAAATCAGTTTGCCATGAAAGATAACATCGTTATTCCCAATGATAGAAACTCTACTATCAAAAATAACTATCCATCACTAAATAACTTGGAAACTGAAGTTAAGTTCCGCCGAAAAACTGGCACATATAAAACATCTCTCAAAATCAAAACATTGTTTTCAAAGGATAAAGTAAAATCTCCAATGGCTACTGCTGAGACTCGCTCTTCGCTGCCTATTGAGATGATAATCTCGACATGCATCAGCTGCCTTGTCGGCCTGAACCCCTGCAAAGTATAACAAACGTGATCAGTAGCTCCAGTATCCACTACCCAAGAATGGGTAGAAACTGATGCTAAACATGTTTCCGTTATAAATGCACATGATGTACCATGTCTACCCATGCTAGGCACTAGACAATCTACTTCACTTCGCTTGAGTTTGCATGGCCTGGTGATGACTTCTGCCAGATCAACTTCATCTAATCTTTTAATCATTTCATTTGCTTTAGCAACTGCCTTGTCAAGAGCTGACAAAGTTGGAGCAAACTCAAATGATATCATGTTAGATTCCTCTCGCAACTGAGCCCTCAGTAACTCAGGAAGAGGAAACTCATGCCTGGCACTGAGAGATTTGATGAAACCATCATAATAATCAGATAGAGAGTGCAGCACAATGTTTATTTCTGCCTGCTTATTAATTCGTCCACCTCTCTTTTTGTACTTTCTCATGATTTTCATCATACTGATGAAGCGCATAGCTAACGAACTCCCTTCAGTCATTTTCTTGCAGACCAGGTCCTCCACAAGATTATAACTGACAGTTCGTCTCACCTTCCCATATACTTTCACAAGGTCCCTCCATATCTCAACAATAGTCCGGTATTTTTTGTACTTGAGCCTTAATTCTCTAGACAGATTGTTCATGATGAAAAAGCAGGCGAAATCATCAGAAGCCTTCCATCTGTCATAGAACTCTCGCTCATAACCAGTACAGTTCCAATACTGAGGAGACAGTGGATCCATGTATTGCACATAGGCATGTTTTGCAGTACAGAGTATTTCCAAGAAGCAAAACTTCCATTCAGGAAAATTCGGAAAAGTTAAAGGGTTCCATGTTAAGAGGTTAATTACATGAGCAGTAGACATGTCTGAAAATAATAAATTAAAGCAGAAATTAAAACATAGTCGCAAACAATTGAAACAATTAAATATTGAAACTTTATGATAAAATAATATTAATATTTCCTCCAATTTGCCTAAGTATTATTATTGCAAGCCACACATGTAGATGTTGACAACAAAGCACTTAACTAGACTGCATCTTAAACTCCAGTCCTTTAATTCCAATCAATGCCAGGGTTCCTTAGACAAGTGAAATTAATAATTGAAGACTAACTTAAGACTATATTATCCTACTGAGCAGGGATATCACAAATGGGTTATATTCTGGACAATATCTAAGCTAGCTTACCACAAAAGCCAACCCTCCAATCTAAGGATCTATCATAATACACCTGATTCTTATAATAAGGTTGCCTCATTTAATTCGATCCCTGAAGAACTTATGAAAACTCCATACGCAAGCTACACATGTAGACGTTTACGCATGAGTTCCCACTTCTCACATGAATTAAATGTTTGATTTAAGAAATCCTATCTATTACAACTTATGAATAATAAATTAAGTAAGCTATACATGTAGATGTTTGCCTAATAAATTACCCACTTCCAATAAAGGATCGCTTTGTGGATGTCTTATTAAATAAGCTTAGTAATTTTAAATTCATAAGGTTCAATTGCACAGATTATTTTATGTAGCCATAATTATAACATTGCTAAAATTCTATCATGCCATGCATGAACCCTGAATTTATAGTTATAATTAATTACACAAAATAAATCACATAAGCATGTTTTTAAAAGCTATAAATAAAAGCAATAAACGTGCTCCTATTATCTACAACATACATGTATGCTGCGCAATTAATGTAAAAATATATCATGCGAAGACAAATAATAAAGCAAAAAAAAATTATCCTCGTGGCCTCATGATACCAAAATAAGAAACAATCTCATCTATTACAATTTGGAATTATTTCACAGATCTTCCACTAGGCTCCCACTACTTGGATTGTGATTTGATTTTATTTTCTGAAACTGGGCCTCCAAAATTTGATCCATCACAAAATTGGACAATTGGGCCAGTTAACTAGATCACGGGCCTGGACACACATTGCAAGCTCGATATCCCGCGAGAACTTGGCCCGACGGGCCACCACCGGCGAACCACCGCCGCCGCGAGGGCTATCGGAATCGTGCAGCAGCCATGCATGCAGGTCGCATGGCTGCAGCCCGCATTTTGCCTCCTCCGGCCATCGCCCCGGCCTACGCCATCGTCGCCCCAACGCCAGCCTTCTTCTTCACCGTTGGCCGCCCGCAGCTCACCAGAAACGACGTGCAGGGAGCGCGGTTCAAAGCTTGCACGAAAAGCGCGCAAGCCCTAGGATTTGCAGCGCCACCGGCCGCCCCCAGCCTGCACCACCATCATTGCCGACCGATGAGCGAGGATCAACCGCCGACGCCAGTGCAGAGAAACGACCAACGTGCGCGCGCGCACGAAACCTAAGGATTAAGTCATCTATATATGATCAATAAATACAATCATAAATATCAATTGTTTACAGGAATATCATAATTTATTTTTGAATTATATTGTGTATGATTATAGAATATTTTTTACTTATTAATTAATGTACTCAAACTAAAATTTAATTATAGTTAGTTTTATATATTAATCAAGGAACTAAACAGTTATTTAATGAAAAATTAATGCAACTCAAATTTACTGTATTTTGCCTCCGACCTTACTTTAATATATACTATTATTGCACCCACTCGATGCGTGGGAAATTTAATTATTTGTATTAAATTAATATTATCTCAATGTTTAGATTATAAATAAATAATATGAATTTTTAATATGTAAAACATAAAGTTGTATTTTATAACTTACATAACATAAATTAATGTAGGTTTATATAGTGTATGTTCGAGTTGGGCTTTAGCGGGCATCCACTGGCTTAGCCTAAGGAGCCCTCCAAACGTCGTCGGCCCAAACATCTTCTTGGTGGGCTCAGGTCAAACCCACCAAGAGTAATGCATTGGTCTTATGTCCCATCAACCTTAATCGATTCCATGATAATTAGGGCCAAGCAAATAAATGGCGATCATGACCTAGATCATTAGGGTTCAGCACCCTAGACGACTATCGCACGTAATAGCTAATCTGACTCATAATTCACTACTGATATTGCCATGACCAAGATTCATGCATGGTTCTCCATGCCTACCTTTGTGGTATATGACGACACGACTAACCTAAAGGATCTCATGAGCGACCCCCTCCATAAGTAGATGACGTTCAACGATATCGATCTTAAATACCATTACAGAGTCCCTATATTTAAAAATTTGATTAAATAAGAAATAATTGATTAAACTTTAATCCAGATGATTATATTTTGATTCATTCCTAGGTTATATTATATTCATTTTGTTGTGAGTTCATGTCTTCCCGTCCACATAACTTTACCATTTGCATTTTTTAGTACGGACATGATATCCTCTTTTACTACGATCACGACAATGTTAAGTTTCAAATATTTTTCTTTGACTTTATGCATTTCATTACCCTCTCTACTTTTTTATGTAGCCGTCAATTTATTTCCTTCTTCATCTTATTACTTTATTAATCGTGCATTTTTGAAATAATTTGTTTATCATTGAAACAAATATTTTAAAATTTGCACGTATGTCCAACATTCTATATCACCGATACAATAAGAAAAAACTTTATTACTCCTTTATTGGGTATGTTGCAGTAATTTCTAAGAAATATTTTATAAATCTGTACTTTAATCAATTAACTTAAATTAATAACCAATTTTCTTGTACATCTTTGTAGAAATTAAAATGTATTTCGATGTTAATACTATCACTATTCACCAAGCAAATCAGATTCAACTTTACAACCTCTTCGGATATAGATTTTTTTCTAGCAAATCCATATTGAATATTTGCTCTCTATACTTTCTCTTTCTCTGTCTAAAATAACATACTACAATCCATTTCTTTTATATCTGTCTTGTAAAACGATATAAAACAATTCATGAATAAATATTTTTTATTACATTTTTTGTTTGGCTTGCATTATAGTGTGAGATTTTAATACTTTTTACTTTTTTATTTTGTTTTACATTATAATGTGACACTCTAATATTTTCACATTTTATTTTTTATGCTATATCGTGACATTCTAATATTATTTCTATTTTATTTTATTTATTATCATACTGTGACATATTACTATTTTTTTTACAATATTACCTAACTATCTAATATAATTTCAAATTAAAATTTTGCTTTTTCACTATTGTGATATTCTAGCTAGGTTTTTTTTCTCGTCAATCATTTAACTATTTAGTTTTACATTCTAATACATTTTCTTATGTTGATATATTTTACGTGTAGTGCCATAATACTACATTTTATATTATTTTATTTCCTATCTAAAACTTTTTATTTAAAATTTAAACTCAATTGTTGTTTAATTGATTAATTAATGAAATAAAATTTATAGTTTTAGTAAATAACTCAAAACTTGAAGTGTTCGCGTAATAGATAATAAAATAAAAATTAATTAAAGTTTAATTAAATTTGGATTTTATATACACATTTAATTGTAAATAAAAAATGGAGGAAATAATTTTTACATATCTATGACCAATATTTTGTTATAATCTACTTTCTTTTTATATTAATATTTTATATATAATTATGGAATGTTTCCACTTAATAATTAATTAAGTACTAACTTCAATCAATGAACATTAATGTAATTAAATATTTCCTTAATTTGCGTCCGACCTTACTTTAATATATATATAGATATAGACTAGCTTGATGAGTTTGCTATACTTTAGGAACACAGGGAATTAACTTAAACTGCCAGTAAAATTATGCGTAATAGTTGGGAACCGAAAAAAGGATTTACAACTGGTATTTATAAGCCTCATTCGAACTCTAATGTCCCCTATATTTCCGTCAGGTGGCAATAAATGCCTTCCTGGTCTCCCACATGCATTTTAAGGCGTTTTACGCTTTTAAATAGGGGTGATTATGCAACTCGCTGAAGCATAATATACTACCTAAATAAATAGAATATACTAATGGATCATACATAAGATCTAATATATATGTACTACCTAATAAACAATATATACAAACTAATGCATAAATTAATTAGCACGGATCCACTACACATGATCATATAATAATTTTTTTTCTATATGTTAAATAAGAATTAATTTCACCCCTTGATCGGTAAGATCTAATGCTCACTAAAAAAAATTAACACCCAAAAATTAAATTTTAATTATTAAATACTTAATTACGAGGGCTATTGTGGTAATTACAAAGGGTTTAATATCACATTCTATTTAAATCATTTTTTTCACATCATATATCACATTAAAAGAACTTTATTATCTTTCAAATAAAATTGTAATTGCATATGTTCACAAGAATAAAATCCGACGAGAAATGAGATTTAGTTATAAACGCACCATTACATGCATAAAAACGCATTAGAAAATGAATAGATAGATTTCATCTACATAGATTGGTGCATTACTGCATTTTTATTCATTGTATTTGTGGAGTTATGGAAATTTTCTGAAGGTGCTTGAAGATTGTCACATGGAAGTCTCCGGAAGTGCTAGAAAGAAGAATTAGTTAGAGCAAATAGACCACAATATTTTGAAATAAATAAAATAAACAATTTCTTCCTATACTTTCTCCCGCTATATTATCATATTCAACATGGTATGAGAGCAGTTTCGATCATGTGAGAACAGTCGTCGAGAGTTGAAATGGAGTCACTCGTAGTGATAGTTGATGATGATGTGGATGAAAGTTATGATGATTCACCTGATTTTGGGGTGTTCACATTACTTCTGTTGCTCAAAATTTTTCCCTCTCTCTCAACTTAATGTGTATTAAAACTTGAAAATTGTAAAAAAAAACTGAAATATCAAGGGAAGGTCTTGGGTTAGGTAGGTCTAAACGATTTAGGTGGGTTTTATCCATTAACTCAAGATTTAGGTGGGTTTTATCCATTAACCCAAGCACAAACCCATATAATATACCCTATTTAGGATGGGTGAACCCATTTGGGTAGGATAAAACTCGCCTAAACAGTTTAGGCCTGCCTAACGCAAGTTTTTGCCAAATATCAATGATTGGAAACTCCTAACTCTCAATTTGCTATATTTCTGATATGAATCTTGAGATTTATGATATATCTTTATCACAAAAGAGTACATAGAATAGGATGGCTTTTATAAGTTATGAATTTGTGATTTATGCTGAATATGACTTAGTCCAAATACCTAATCATGGACTTATAAGATATCGATGTATGCGGATAGATAAGTTTAAGCTCTCAATAATCCAGTCAATTTCTGTTGTAGCGGATTACAACTGAGTTCGAGCTCTCTCTTGTCTACGACAACCGTATCAATCATATTTGCTGTCAAATCTGCTCTGTGGATACCTTCAATGAAATGCAGAACGATTAGACGAAGAGATCACAGAGATGTTGCCACATCAGATTACTTTTCGCAAAAGACAACACCATGATTAGTGGGTTTCAAACTGATCAAGCACGGTTATCTTAACCAAAATCAAACCCATGACAAAAATTTGCGTTAGGTACGCCTAAATGGTTTAGGCGTGTCTTATCCATACCCATATGGATTCCCTCATCTCAAATAGGGTTTATTAATCTCCAATTATTTTATATTAGATGGGTTTAAATTGAATTAATGAATAAAACCCGCCTAAACCATTTAGGCATGCTTAACATGAGACCTTCCCCAACCCCATTAAATTTGAACCATCGTAGCAATCCCAGCCGCATCTTATTCACTGAAGCTTACTATATAAATTTTCATCTTATTCGCCAAGCATTATCTAAAATTTCTTTTAGAACTTTCCTAAATCAGAGAACATTACTATATTCCTCACTTCGTTTATCAATGGCAAGTTCCAGTATTCCAAATACTTCTCCATCCAAGTCAGTCGACACCACCACATGAATGACTCAGTCCCAAATTGTAACAATATCTAAGATAATTCCTCCAAACTTTCCTAGTTTCAACATTGAACAGCACATGTTCAAAAGGAGAAGACACTTAACTATGAAGTTATAAATGCACCATTCCTGCATAAGAAAATGTTATCGATAGATCTCAACTACATGTTGCATTATTAGTGCATTTTCATTCATTGTATTTAGTGTTGGCAATTCTTTCATATTAGATGTTATCGTATCGACCCGTTAAGTGCACAAAGTTTTTGTGTCGGGTCATATTATCCAATAACATATCATGTTCGAGTTATCCTCCATGTTTTTATTAAAACTTCATATCATGTTCTTAACAAGTCAATAACATATTATTGGATTTAGTTTTCAGGTTCTTATTATATTCGTGCTTAAAGCTTAATGAGACCCATTATCAAGCGGACGAATTTGGATCGTATGTTAGTCACGTGGAAAAATCATCATCTGATCTTATATTCATGATACATTAGGCAATATAATACAATATTCTTAATTATAATTTTTAATTTTATAATTATCATATATCGTATCCACGTGAGTATATCTATGAATATACATTCGTAAATGGAGTTGTGCCATAGATAGTATTAAATTTGTTCAAAACCAAGGCCACTTTGCGTCTTTCCACATGAAGCGACGATCAATTGTAGGTTGTGTAGGAGCTCCAAATGCACTACAAAATCGAATTCCTTCATATCGAGCAACTGCTTCGTCTCTATAGCCTGGATTCTCTTTTCTTGGATGCTCATAGAATGGGACACTTTTCCACCACAGCTTAGCAGCCTACCCATCACGCATTAAATATTATAAACATTTCTATTTTCATATAGAAATAAAGTACTTTACGATAAATATTAATAAATTGTAGCCCTTAATTAATCGCACCAACATTTGAGTTGAAAAAAATTTAGTTTTTAAGAAATAAATGTAATTTGTCTTAACATAATATTTAGATACAAAACAGCAAAAAATTGTAAATATACTTAAATCCAGATCATTGATTTAAGATATCATTAATTCGTATTTAACACAAGTGAGTGTTTAGTACCAAATCCACTGTCGACATATAAATAATGTACATGAGTTATTTAATTAAAGGCTAGGGTATAATAAGAAATGATGGCCTGAATTATTAATATTTTCGGAAAAATACCCTGATTTATAATTATTAATTAAAGATATCACTATCTTTTCACCTTTGAATTACACCAAAATGAGCAGCAAGTAAACAACAATTGGCATTCCACGGAAATAAAAATGACTTCGATTTATCATCATGTTAAATTATGATTGCAAATTCACATATAGTTTAACATGGATTTGGTTTTTTAACCATTTGTTCGAAGAGTCATGGAGAAAGAAATTATAAAACGATGTTGTTTTGGTTTATCACGTAGGATGCAAGTAGGGTTGGGATGCCAATTGACATTTACTTGCTGAATTATCAATAATTAAAAGTGTTAACTCGTTTTGGTGTAACACAGAGACGAAAGTAAAGATTGTTGTATTTTTAACTGACGACAATATATTAGTATATTTTCTCGAAAGTGTCAATAAATCTGAGTATTATCGTTATTTACCCTTATATAAAAACTAATCCTAGTGTGCACTCAAAAATTAAATAAATAAATAATTAATCCTAGTGAAAGGTTGCATTTGTAAGAAAAAAGAAAAATAAAAGCATTACTTACATTCCAATAGGCAGTAATTGAGATTTTGTGGGGCATCAACCAGAAGAATGCTTCAAGATCGTGTGGCATGGAAGAGAAGGAGATGACTCTCTTGGCTTTCAATGAAGCAGTGAACATGTTCCCTAACTTTGGATGTTCAACAGAAATGCTAGCATATAAGTTTTCCCCTGGCTCTGATGCTTTCAGCCTCCACTTCCCACACATGTCCTTCATATTCGGAGCTTTCATCAGGGTTTGAAACACTAATTAACTTAATTATATAAAGAAAGCTATGAGTTATATCATAATGTATCGATTTAACTCTAAAATTTACCATTAGCTTTTTTTTTTTTTTTTTTAGAAAATTATATCCCAATCCCCAAATGCAAAAATATGAATACAAAATGCATCTATCATGGGCTGAAAAATTGATCAACTAGTGCAAAAAAATTAAAAATAATAATGCATTCTTCTTGTGCATGGAATTGATGCTTCTTATTATAAATACTCAAATGCATCCATTCCGCATTATAAAATGATTCAAGTAGCGGCATTTTTGTTGCACTAGCCGATGCACTTTTCAGTCATGGACTAATGCATTTTTTGTCCAACATGTTAACATATAAGAAGTTGCTAACATGTAATCACTACCCTATATATAAGTGAGAAGGTGCATGAAATGAGAATGTCTTTTATGATGAGAGATGTCAGTCTTTCAGATTTTGATGCAACACTCAAGAGTTAATAAATTGTGTCATTTTAGTAAATTTATATGCATTATAGGATAATTAGATTTTGTCTTTCACTTTAAATAAAATTATATGCATTATGTAACTACCATATGTGCATTGTATAAAAAACTATGCATTTATGCATTATATCCCAACTGTATATATTTTTTTCTGCACAATTTTATTCATTTAACAAAATGCTTATAAAATTTCACTAAAATATACATATGGGAATTTATATGTTGCTTGATTGTATTTTAGTTATTGCTTAGATTGTATATCAACCATTGATTTATTTAGATCTAACGGATAAGATTCATTCTATATATATATATATATATATATATAAAGTTGGCTCCATCTTTCAAAAGATAATAACGAAAGAGAAATGCATATTGCATACCTTGTACAATTCAAATCACCTTTGATTACAAACTAATAATTAATCGTATACATGTGGCTTATATAATCAACAAGATTGATGAAGAACTGACCATGAAAGGGCTGATGTATTCTGTCTTTGAGACTAAATCAGAGCTTGGGTTGAATACAAATGTTACACTTTCACCCCTTGGTGTATTCACACCCTGAAAAAATATATGTCAAAAAGAAGAACTAACCTGTTTAATTCATATACTATTTTACAAGATCTTTCATTAAGATTTGTTGTATGTATATACATTCATGACGGAACGCAGTATAATATGTTATGATCCAATCATTCTTACAAAACTGATTTGTAAACAAACGGATACTTTATCATATTATTCGATGATTTTTGTCACTACCACCAATCAATGTGAAACATTTAACATCTACTCCCTCCGTAATTTAATCTTGTACGTTTGTCAAAAAATTATTTAATATTTAAACAAACTTCTAACATTACTTTTATTTAAAGCGTTAATTAACATCTCATTTTCATAATATTGCAACTAATATTTTCATTTTCCAAAGTTATTCACAGTGTAATTGTAAATTATCACAAAAAAACAATATCAAATATAAAAATTCGGACTAAATTGATGAAAATGAAATGTAAAGCGTAGCACCTCAACCAAACATTTCTTGAAAATGATGGTGGAGCCCTCGATGTCATAGCAGTAGTAGTAACTGACTGGGCTTCTTTCGTATCCTACGCTTGGTGGTATTCTCAGAAGATATCTGGGGAAAATGTGAATAAACAACAAATTTAAGAAATACACTATAAAGTTTATTTTATATAAAGAAATTTACTTATCATAATTAGAATTATTATATAATTTTCTTTTCGTTTCATTATGCATCATAACGAGTGATTTTCACCCGAATATAAATAAGCTATAATAAATAATTTCTTAGGTCGAATTAAATAGGCATATCTCGTGATTTATACTCTCCATGGGTTCCTTCATTTTTCTAGTAAGGTATTTTTTTATTAATAATTAGAATTTATAATTATTTAATAAGAGCTTACATCAAACTACATCTTCACCCATAATTATTATTCTATGATGGTAATCTAAGAACCTAGACCTTTCAAGAATATGGTTTTCTTTGTTAAAAAAACCTCACAAGGAAAAAAATAAATGAAGTATTTATTATTTATTGGGAATCAATGTGAATTTAATAACTGAACTAAATCGCTTATTAAATACTTACAATTAATTTGACCCTTCATCATATTATAAATATAAAATTTGGTCTCGACTTAATAAAAGCATGTTTACTAAACGAACCAAATTTGAATATTATAATATTCGACTTATGAGCACTTGAGCAAGATCATTAATTTCAATTAGTATGAAATATGAAATTATTGCTTTTTTAAAGTAAATGTTTTTATAATTTAAGAGTGAAATTATAAAAAAATTCTTAGTTGTAAAAAAAATTCAATTTGAGTATGAATATAAATATGATATTATTTTTTGAAAGTATAATTTTCTAAAAAAATAAATATATATTAAATATTTAAATATAATCTAAATTTATAAAGTTTGATTAGGCTCGATAATGGCTCTATTAACTTCGTGAATTCTATTTGATAAAAAACTTGAAATTCGACTCGATAATAAATGAGTCAGCACTACTCGATTTGATTATGCACTAAAATGAATACATTAACTATACTAGGAATAGAGGAGGGATCACGTGAGAAAAAAATTCCCCTGTGATAAAAAAGAATGAATAATGTCCATTAAATCTACAAAAATTAGTGGTTAATATGCAAACAAGAAATAACTGAAAGACAATCAGGCAACGTTACAATCAAGCAATGACCTAAACATAATCAAACAACATCATAAACAAAATCTAGCAACTTTCTTAGTTTCTCACGTTAAGATTTTTCTCACCGGTTTCGCTCCCACTAGGAATATATATTAATTGTTTTAGATATATGTCCAAATAACTAATTAAATTCAGCAACTTTAAAGAAATAAAGATAAAAAAAATATTACACAGGGCCGTTTGTCTTGGCAGCGCGGCGAGCATCATCAGCGGAGAGGTATTTTGGCGGTGAGTACGGTGGACGATCGAGGTCAATAAGAGCAAGACGAGTAGGTAGCCGGAAGGAGTTTCGGGCTGGGCGGAGCCGTTTGTGTCGGACTATGCCTTCATAGAGGGCGATAACATTGCCGGTATCCTTAATGTTGGCCGGAGGGGAGAGGCTACGGCGGAGGAGGCGGAGGCCAAGGAGGAGTGAGAGTATGGTGGAAGTGAAAGTCATGTAGATGGCGTAGCAAATAACATATAATGTAAGCATGTTGATTTATGTAGTGTTGCAATTTTTCTAGTGATTAATTTCTAGTACTTTGATTATATTTATATGGCAAGATTTTCACGTGATTTGATGATTGCAAATAACTTCATCTACATGTCTAAAAACATTTTTTATATATAAGAACCCCAATTGTTAATGGTTGCATATGTGTATGTAGAGACAACTAAGATATGTTTGGGAAGTATTCCTACTTATTATTATATTTTGATGTGTCAAATATAGTATAAAAATCACCAGTTTAGGATGTTTCGAGATTAACTCTAATTTGCGCAAAATTTATAATGTCCTGTATATGATGTCATTGAGTTGTAATAAAGCTAATCAAGACAAACTAGAAATCCTACAGTTTAGTCTCGCAGAGTGATGGAAGGAACTAGCTATATTCCTTGTGCCAGTTTGGATGTCACACACGAAGGAAACTGACGGACATCACCAGACCAATTCTACTCAAGCCTATCACCAACGCATTCAAAGACAAGAAGAACAAGTAGGGAGGAATCGAATTAAAGCCAAACTTTAAGAATAAAAATTACTTAAGGTCTTAAGATTCTGGTGCTGGACCAATTCGATTCCTTTGATTGACTAACAAGAGCCATTTTGGACATCCTGTGTCTGAAAAGCAGAAGCAGGTACAGACTTTCAGCAAAAGCAACCTGTCCTTCGCAGAAGAGAGGTGCCAATTGGACATCTTCCTAGGTGCCTGTCAATAGTTCTAATTTTGAACATCTCACACTCCGTCTATAAATAGACGAAGTGTCCGAGAAGAGAGGTTACCAATTCTCTTGATTCAACTATCTTACACACCTACGAGAATCAACACCCAACATTCAACTACAAAATCTTGCAAGTTCGAGGCTTTCTATAAGCTATTTGTGTATCATCTTAGACACGGGACTAGTTGCTACCTAGCACAAGTTATTTCTTTGGTGTTCTTACTTTCCAAGTAAGAACACAACGATTGCAATTTTTCTCTAAGTTGTGATTCTTACAGGCATCTAGCCAAAAGGATCAATGGTTCAGAGAAAAACCTTAAAGTTCTTGAACTTTTGGAGACGAATAATGTGTGGTGTGCCCACACATCGGTTCTGAGTGGCAGAGGAAGCAACGGCCTGAGCGAGTGAGCAAGTGGACTGGTGGACACTGACTTGCATCAGTTTGGGATAGATCATAAGGACCTTTGTATTCCCAAACCAAGTGTTTTCCAGACTCAAGGTCTAAAGAGACGACGTAGGGCTCTTGTGTTCGAACCTCTATAAATTTTTGTGTTCTCACTATTTTGTTTATTTTCTGCAAGGATTTAAAACTCAACATTATCTAAGTGTTGAAGTTTATCTTAAATCTGTGTTAATATAAATCTCACTAACATTAATTTTTTCAGAAATACAAACCGGTGAGTAACAACTAGTTTGTGAAGTGCAAGGTTTTGTATTAAAATTTTCTGTTGCGTGTTCAATCACTCTGATCTTGGGACCAACAAGTGGTATCACAATGGTTGGTCTTTATAAACTAGCTGCTTTGAATTGATTAGGACCAGATCCATATCTCCTCGCATTTTTTGTCATTTACCGAGCAAGTTTATACTTCCAAGATGAACAACGTAAAGCATCCATCGTATTCGGCAGATAAGTTCACAATATGGAAGAAAAGGTATACAATAGTACTCAAAAGTATTCATCCAGAAATGGTTGAAGTAATTGAGTGGGGACCCATTAAGATCCCTTAAGCTAAAATTGTCTAGGCGGAGATGATGGACCAGACATGGTCGAGAAGCCGTATGACTAGTGGACATCAGATGACAAAATTCGTGCTCAATTTGATTTCGTAGCTCACGAGCTAATCCTGTCAGCACTTCCAGAGACCTTGGAGAAAGAAGTGATTTTGTTCAACAACGCAAAGGAAGTCTGTCACTACCTTGGTAGCCTATGTCTAGAGACAGAGCAGATGAAGTGGAACCAACTTCAGGTTTGTGTTGACAAACATGAATCTTTTCAAATTCTTCCTTGAGAAAGTGTTAAAGGTATGTATGTAAGTAAAATTCAACACAATCGTGAGTGAGCTTAGCGTTGGACAGAGTATACTCAACTACAAATCTTAATGTCGAAGTTTTATCCAAAATGCCAAAGAAGGACTGCTTTATCAAGACGACCAACTTGAACGAGAAAGATCTATCAAAGATCTCCACGAAAGAGTAACTTGATCAACTCCAGGCACATGAATTGTACATACAAATGGTCAACAAAATTGAATTTGTTCGTATCGCCAGCTCGCGAAACCATTATGCTGAAGATGCCGCCTGTTTTGTCAATAAGGACATCAAATGGAGGCCGAAGAAGCCATTTCACACAAACAGCATTGCTGGTCAGTCAAGTTCAACAAAGGCGGCACTTATAACCTCAACCACCTACAAGAAAGAAGGAGAGAGCTCCGTAGAAGAGCTTGAAGATCAAATGAGGAGACTTGCCAATGTTTTGGAGAAGGCAAAGGGCAAGACCGAGACTCTCAACTCAAAGAATAGAGATTTCTCAATCGGACATCCATATCCTATTTTGAGTGCAACTCTCCTGACCACCTTAAGTTAGAATGTCCACGAGTGGACAAGGAGGAGAGATAAAGACTCAAGAAGATCTTCAAGCGAATAGCATTAAGAGCCGTCGCCAAGGCGATGCTATCTAGGACAAAGGTTCCTGACATACCTAACAACGATGATGGATATTTCTCATCGGACAAAAAGACGGAGAAAGATGCACTGCTCATAATTATGTCAACAATTGGTGAGCAGAATGATGATGCAATAGAATCCGAACAAGGACTTGCTGCAATTGGTGATCAGGTAAAAAACTTCTTACCAATTTCTTTACATTGTGCATGCATATTAGAGGATATTTCCCTCGATCTTCTTTCAACATAATTTTCGAAGTTTTATGAGCTAAAAATTACTTTAGCTAGTGAAAACTCCTCGCTGAAAACCTACTTTCAGTTTTGACTGCTGCCAGCGAGGAAATGGCAAAACTTAGACTTGAATACTCGAACCTTTTGAATGATTTTAAACATCTTAGAAAGGAGTATGATGTTTTGAAAGAGAAAATTCTTGAGCAAAAACGATGTGTAAGCTCTTCAAAATAAAGCTAAAGAGAATTAGATGAAGTACTTTTAGCTCAAAGAGACCCACCAGATAAAGTGGGTCTAGGATTTACAGAAAATATTTTGAGCAATCCTTCATCTTGCACTGGAAAAAAGATAAAATTTGCTCTATTAAAGGAAGTTCTAGTGATCACAGTAGGTTGAACGACAAGGGATAGCCAAAATGGAAGCAAGTTTCATAAACCAGTTTGTCTTACCAACATATTTCATATGCTACGATGACAAACAAACAACTTGGTTATGTTCATAATCTGATACCCAAATCTCATACTGTGTATAAGATGAGGAGCATGTCGAGTAGGGGGACACCTACTTAAGGTCTGAGCCAAACTATTTTTCTTTTTCCAAGGGCTACGAAGGCTGACCATGTTGATACTAGAGTTAGTTTTATAAAACTACATGACTATCAAACACATTCGGAACCTATGTTCCGAGTTCTTAACCAAAAGTTTTCTACTTTCAAAAAGAATACACACACCATCACTCCTTCTGAATCTAAAATCATGCGTTACTTTAGAAGGAAGAGAAAGGTATCAGGAGAAAGAAATAACCATGAGCCACCTACCATAAGGGTAACCCAAGTTTGGATTCCCAAAGGTTTAATCCTTAATATTAATCATGCAGGACCCGCAGCTCCTTGGGGACCTAAAGTATAATTTGTGATTTTTGCAGTAATAGGTACATTCGCATCAGCTTCATATGCAGAGAAACATTTGGATTCATGACAGTGTATGCTCTGCCCACATGACTGGAGAAAGAGGTATACTCTCAAATATCATAATGGTCAGAGGACCATTGGTCATGTCTTGTGACAGCTCTAAAGGAAGATTTATTGGAAAGAGGTGCGTTTAGCAAGATGGAATCATCATCAAGAATGTATCCCTAGTTATCAACCTGAAGCATAACCTAATAACCATATGTTGTTTCCTTTGCCGAATAAGAGTGTCAATCAGAGACAGAGCTTTGGAGGAAGTCAAGCACCAAGGCATAAGAAGAGGAGGTCTCTATGTCGTAGATTGACAGAGTGGTCAAGTCAATTCATGCTCTTTGGTTGTCAGTTTAGGAAAGTCAAACTGATTGTGACACAAAAGGTTGAGCCATCTAAATTTCAAGACGATCAATCACTTAGCTAGGCATGAGCTTTTATAAGGTCTACACAAGGGTTTCTTCAAGAAGAAAGGCATCTGCAGAGCATGCCAACTGGGAAGGCAAACCAAAGTATCCTTCAAGAGAAAGCTAGTCTGTGCAAGCACAGAAAGAGTTTTGGAACTTCTGCACATGGACATGTTCGCACCAATGACTCCACCCATAATCGGAGGATAAAGATATACTCTTGTAGTTGTGGACGACTACTCAAGATACATGTGGGTGACACTTCTCAAGACAAAGGACGAGGTGAAGATGATACTTCCTGAATTAGTCATGCTCTTCCAATATGAAAGAGGGGTCACAGTAAAAAAGATCTTATCATATAACGACACTTAGTTCTACAGTGGGCCATTGATAGATTATTTTACTGATGTTGGAAATAGGCTTGAGAAGTTTACTCCAAGGACTCCACAACAGAATGGTTTAGCGGAAAGGAGGAACAAAATGCTCAAGGAAGATATTGGGGAGAGGTTGTTATCACAGCGTACTACTTTTCACAAAGTTGTAAGCCAATCAATAAAATAATACAAGTCTTTGCTTATTTTGAAGACAATAACTCATCTCAAAATTGTTTGTCCTTCTCTAAAACGGATTTTACACTTCGGTGTAATCAGTTTTCATTTTCAGTTAGCCTTGAAATCGGGAAATATCCTCCTGTTGAGGGAGGAGATTCGTAGGGCAGGCAGAATTTAAGAAGTTCAGTACTCGAGTATTAGATTTATATTGATAGAAGACTTTCTTTTTAAACTCGAGAAATTTACTCTTTACCATCTTGGTGGTTGTTTTGACATCAAAAACAGGAAATTGTTAGGAAGTATTTTTACCTACTATTTTGTTTTGATGTGTCAACCCATGTATAGAAATCACCAGTTTATGATGTCTCTAGATTAGCACTAGTTTGCGCAAAACTTGTAATGTGCTATATGTAATGTCATTGAGTTGTAATAGAGTCAATCAAGACAAACTGAAAATCCTCCATTTTAATCTCGAAGAGTGATAGAAGGAACTGGCTATATTCCTTGTGCCAGTTGAGATGTCACGCATGAAGGAAACTCGCGGACATCTCTAATAAAAAAAAATCAATATATTTTATAATCATTATATATTAATTAACCTGAATAATAAAAATATATTATTTTATCAATATTTATGTATTTTTAATTTTATGGTTAAATAAGTTCATATAACGGTAAAAATGGTTAGAAAAATATGATTATCAATATTATGAGTAGATTTTAGTCATATATTTGTGATAAAGAGTATTAATATAAATATTAAACTTATTGATTGAGTCAAAATCTTTAAACCTTAACCTTATTTTAGTTCAATTTAAACTTGCGAACTCAAGGGCTTTGAGCTGAATTGATATCTCTAGTGGCATTTATAAGTCTCAAAATAGTCCTATTTTTTGGGATGAAATATCTGAAGGACTACAAGTTTATATTAATCCAAATATTATATGGATCTAAATGAATATGCATTTTTTGAACTGCGACTTTGATCTAAATTTATTCCAATTTCATGATTATAACAATTTAAAACTCAATAATTTTGGATATATTCCCAATGATTACAATTTTGGATATCGATGGGAACCTTTTATTAAAAAAATTCATACTCATAGAAATCTCAATTATTGAGATATCTCCGAAAAGACATTCTTGTAGAAAACTCTCAAGAGATTTTGTAAAACATACTACCTCCGTCCCGCTTAAATAGGCCCTTTTCATTTTGATACATTAATTTCGGAGCTAGTATTTAGTAGCTAATTATGGTTAATAATAAAATTGTCAATCGTAATTAACTTGTTTAAGTCTTAAATAAGTTAATTACAATTGCCAATTTTATTATTAACCACAATTAGCTACTAAATACTAGCTTCGAAATTAATGTATCAAAATGAAAAGGGCCTATTTAAGCGGGACGGAGGGAGTATTATTTTTCTTTGTATTCCTTCTTTTTCTTTTTTACTTAAATCGCGTTCAAAATACTATTTCAAACTGTGCTATCAAATTTAAAAGTTTTTCTTTAGCCTTTTAATTTTCGATTTCTTGTGTTTTAGTTTACATTGATAAAGTTGATTCTATCTAATTATGGTTTAAAATTATTTTTTAGGTAATACGTAATTATGAAGTTTGGATTGATAAAAAAACAAAAACATTCTTTTCCTAGAATGATAACATACGATTTTTATGAAATGAATATTATTTATAGAAAATTATATACATTTTAAATATTTGATTTAAGAACAAATTAATTGTGGCAGTATATATTCTGTCGTGGCAATATATATCCTAGGTCCGTAATTAATTCATCAAGATATCGTGGCGTACAAGGAATGGCGAATTTATTTTATGCCTAATCAATTAAAATCATCTGTTACGGTATGAGATTATACTAGCTAGTTAGACTCGCCCTAATCTTTGATTGATTTTCCACTCATGTCCATTAACTCCTTCGAAAAACATGTACCATGCCTAACTATTTAATTTTAAGCGTTGTTGTCGAATCGAGTTCGGCCGCCGTGAACGGCCGGGGTGCTTAGGCTTCATGCAGTTGTGATGTGATCTCTATCCGATTTGAAAAGTATAATCGGTTTCATTAAGTATTTTTAAATTGTTCGGCACTAAGTATCATCTAGCGAGTTAAGCACGGTCTAAGCACCCGATGAGACAGGGTGTTGGCTAGACAGTCCAGGGAGCTGATTTTTGTATACTTTAAAAAATAATTAAAAAGATATGATTAAGTTTTTTTATAATATATATATATATATATATAGAGAGAGAGATATTCATATCATAAGTAATTTTCAAATGTGAAATGAGAATAAATCTAGACACTTAATTTTAGATACTTAATGGTCCATATTGATTCTTAAAAATTAAATTTTAACTTCTATTTTAAATTTAAATTATAATTAAGAGCATTTAGGTAAGATAAACATGGGGGACTACAAAAAAATCTTATCTCAAACTCACGTATTTTTTTTCTTCTACATATTCTCTTTCCTCTATTTTCCTTATAAAACTTGATATAATTATATCACATTCAATTTAAATTATTATTTCACGTACCATATTGAAGGAAGTTGTAATTGAATCACTAATCCATTAGCCGAGATCGTTAATTGGAATATAGAAATAAATTACTATGTCTATGATTTATCCTAGCATGCTCCTATTGATTATGCATAAGAGGGTTTATGCGCTATACCTGGATCGAAGAAACTTGAAGAATGTAGTGCGCAGAGATTTGATCCTCGATCCTTTTTCCTGCGCACCAAGACTTATTCCTAACAGATTGAGGAATTAAATCTATGAAATTAATTAAATTAATTTCGAAAACAAAGAGAGAGAAGAAAGAACACGATCCTCCTGATATGATCTTTTGATCTGTATCCCAACTCCAATACGAATATCTGGTGAAGATTTCCTTCGAATTCCTTGTCCGGTTGAGAAGCAAAATTTCCTCCTTGTTTTCAGATCTTAGTCGATCATACACAGCTCCCAAATCCTAGTTTGCTATGTTGCAACTTATGATCTTGTGGTGTGTTGAGATCTTAGAAACTGAAGCCTATTTACAGGAAATTCTGAACTTCTATTGGCCTGAGTTTTCATGGGCCAAACCAGGGACCAGAATGCAAATAGCAAATAAAACCTATCAATTAATTAGTTCCCATATTCAACCCACAATATAATTAATTAATTAATATTGATTCATTCCACCAGATAATCAATACTGTCCTACCTATTTGCTACCACGTTTTGAGGTACGGATTGCATGGGCTTGGTATATCCCCACATTTAAGGTTACATACATTCATTAACTAATTTAGGCTCTGACAAGCCATTTAATTAATTAACATTTTATATTCCTAAGTCAATCCACTCAAACATTTTCATTTATGCTTGGACTTAATCAGCCTGCGGCACTTTAGCATAACAAACCTTTTGAGTTGCTCAGGGAATGTCACTATCCTATACTGGATGTGGTTACCTAGTTTCACTACCAGACAGTCATACACAAACTTCTATCACCCAAGATTCAGATATACAAGCTCAACTAGAGCCTTTCACTGTAACTCAAAGTGATACACAATCTATATACACTTCTGTACCTTCATTTAGGTTTAGGATCTCATCATGCCAAAAAGATCCAGATTCTATTAGGAATTAATTCCTAACAGACCAAGACTTTCTTGCGCACCAAGACTTATCTTTATCAATGCATGCCCTGCACCAGCATACAAAGCCATTCAAGATAAGAAATTTATTATAGCGTATACTGCAACCTACACCGACAGTTTATCCTGGAATTATCTCAGCTGTGATAATTGTTTATATCTCGCTAGGTCAGACAATTCATACGATCTTCCGTGATCTACTACACACCGTATTATCTCCCTATCGACTAGATAAGAGGATAAAAACATTTGTGATACATTTTTGTTAATTCAGACAGGAGATGAACATGCAACATTTATGATTCCCAGTATATTAACCAATCGACCTTATACATAATATACCAATCATAATGCTTTCAGTATATAAATCTATCAATCTCCCACTTATACTCAAAGGATTATACATGTGCTCTCTAGAGTATAATGTGTCCAAACTAATCTAGCTATTACATTAATAATTTTACGTGGCTAGCTTTACCCTCAGCCCAAGGTTACGTACATGCATCTCGTAGACCTTCTGAGGTAGAGCTTTTGTGAATGGATCCGCTAGATTATTCTTTGTATCAATCTTCTCTAACAGCACATCACCCCTTGCTACGATCTCTTGTATAACATGGTACATCCTCTCAATGTGTTTTGTTGCTCTATGAATTCCTGGTTTCTTTGATTTAGCCACAACTCCCAAATTATCACAATACACTGTGATAATCTTGGGTAGCTTAGGAATCACGTCCAATTCCAGAAGGAAGTTTCAAAATGATACTGCTTCTTTCAAAGCTTCCGAAGCTGCCACATATTTTGCTTCCACGGTGCAGTCAACAATGCACTTCTGCTTTGCACTCCTCCATGATATGGCCACACCTCCCAGTGTAAACACATAGCCAGAGGTGGACTTCGTTTCGTCTCGGTCTGCCTGGAAATATGAATCCGTATAACCCAGAGGGCACAACTCTTCACACTGATAGACGAGACAGTAGTCTCTAGTCCTTTTCAAGTATTTGAGTATATGCTTTACTGCGGTCAAATGCGCCTATCCAGGGTTAGACTGATATCTTGCTACAATGCGTACAACGAAGCAGATATCTGGCCTCGTACATAGCATTGCATACATGAGACTCCCCACAGCCGATGCATACGGCACGTTGCTCATCTCATCTTTCTCCTTTTGTGTCACTGGACACTGATCCTTGGAAAGATGTACGCCATGTCTGAAGGGTAACAGACCTGTCTTGGCAATTTGCATGCTGAAACGGGCAATCACAGTATCGATATATAACGCTTGAGATAAGGCCAACATCCTTTTCTTGCGCCCCCACAATACTTTTAGCCCTAGGATATATCCTGCCTCCCCAAGGTGCTTCATATGAAACTATTCGGATAACCTCCCCTTTATGCCTGACAATGCTTCCACATTGTCGCCAATTAGGAGAATATCACCTACATTAAGTGCAAGGAACGCCACACTTCCCCTGACACATAGACAGTACACGCAACTCTCGTTTCAACATTGTGAAAATCCATAGGATTTAATCACTTCATCAAAACGTAGATTTCATGACCGTGAAGCTTTCTTGAGTTTATACAGCGACTTCTTGAGCTTCAAGACCAAATTTTCTTCGCCCTTCTGCACATAACCTTCTGGCTGTTGCATATAGATGTCCCGATCTTCTTCAAGGTACCCAATTAGAAACGCAATTTTGACATCTATCTACCAGATCTCTAGGTCTAAATGTTCTGCTATGGCTAGGAGTGTTTGAATGGACTCAAGCATGGCTACCAGTCAGAAGGACTCTTCATAGTCTAAACCTTTTTATGACTATAACCCTTTGCCACCAACCTTGCTTTCAAAGCTTTAATTTCATCATTCGCTCCATTATTTCTTTTGTATACCCATTTGCACCCTATCGCTCAATAGCCATCTGGCAAATCAATTTTCCGGTATACATCCGTAGCCGTTATGGATTCTATTTTCGAATCCATGATGATCAGCCATTTGTTCGCATCTTTATCAGATACTGCCTTGTCGTATGTCCAGGGGTCGGTATCATCTAGTCCGCTTTCCAGGATCAAGTCAGAATACTCTCCCACGAACATCTACCTTCCCAGTTGGTGGACAACCTTCCCACTGCGATGAGGCATCTGAGTCGTGTCAGTAGTTGACACAGTACTCGTTGGTCCCATACGTTGCATTGATGGCAATGTTGGTATTCCCTCACCTATTACAGGTGGATTTACCATCACATTGGGCTTACCTGATGGAATCACATCATTATCTCTAAGATTGTGGAGGATAAATTCACTCTTGGATCTGTGGTTTTTTACATATTCATCCTCCAAGAATCTTTCGTTGGTACTGACAACCACTTTCTGATTTTCAGGACAATAAAAGTAACCACCTTTCGTTTGCCTATGATATCCTACAAACAACATCACCTTAAACCTACTTTCTAACTTATCTGGTTCCTTTGTCAACACATATGCTGGACAAACCCAAACACTCATTCTGGTTAAACTTGGCTTTCGCCCATACCAGAGTTTTAGAGGCATTTTAGGAACTGATTTAGAAGGTACCAGGTTAAGCAAATAGGTCGCTGTCTCCAAGGCATATCCCCAAAATTAAATTGGTAAGCTTGCATAACTCATCATGGACCTGACTATTTCCAAAAGAGTCATATTTCTTCTTTCTGTTACACCATTTTGTTGAGGGGTTACTGGTGCAGTCCATTGGGATGTAATCCCGTTGTCTGACAGGTACTGCAAGAACTCGTTACTGAGGTATTCTCCACCACGATCTGATCGTAGTGTCTTAATAGTCTTGCCTAGCTTCTTTTATACCTCAGTCCTAAACTCTTTGAATTTCTCAAAGTATTCAGACTTGTAGTGAAGCAAATATACATATCAAAATCTTGAGTAATCGTCAATAAATGTGATGAAGTACTCATAACCTCCGCGAGCTTGCATGGACATTGGTCCACATAAGTCATAGTGGATCAATTCCAACACATCCTCTGCTCGAGACTGACTTGCCTTAAAATGCCTGGTCGTCATCTTTCCCTCTATACAGGATTCACAGACTTGATGTGGCACCACTTGGAAAGATTCCAAGAGCCCATCAGTTGCTAGTCTTTTAATCCTTATTAGATTGATGTGGCCTAGTCTCAAGTGTCAGAGATATGTTTGATCCTCATCAGAAGAAAACTTTCTATTTAAATGATTATTATTATTGGATGAGTTTGCAACATTCACGGAAGATTTATGCATACAATCAATGATATAGAAAGAGTCAATCTATTTGCCATGACAGATAACACTATTATTCCCAATGATAGAAACTCCACCTTAAAAAATAACTGAAATTCCATCATTAAATAACTTGGAAACTGAAATTAAGTTCCGCCGAAAAATCAGCACATATAAAACATCTCTTAAAATCAAAACATTGTTTTCAAAGCATAAAGTAAAAACTCTAATGACTACTAATCCCTTGTAAAAAATAAAGGTTTATTATAATTTAGCGATGCAAATAAATTTATAAACCCAAAGGTATGTCGAACCCACAGGGATAGTGCAACGAGATTATCTTATGTGCTGGCATAGTTTATCTATTCTTTGTTTGAGCTAATCCAAATTTGAATAGAGTTTTTATTTTTCAACACAGATGGACTGGAGTGACCACATCAATGGACTCAGATGGCTCAGCTTCAACTTGTTCTTCTTTTTCCTCAACCTCTTTCTCTTCAGTGTCCCCCTTGACTATGTTTGTTTCCATGTTCGACTTAGCTCTGGACAAGATAACATCAATGATCGACCCATTAGCCTTTACGAATTCGGTTCCTTCATTTATCCATACCGATAATGGGTTGACTTTGGACAAGACTTCGTCAATGATCGACTACTTGGGCTGAGCCGGACTGACCTCTTGATGAGCAACTTGCAGTGCTGCTTGCCTCTTTTGAATTTCCTTTAATTGCTTCCTTAGTAGATATGCTTCAATAACAAATGCCCATTGCTCTTCTCGAGTCAGATATGCATCGGTCACCATCTCCTTCTTATTGCTCCACATGCATCTGAAAGAAAAGACAAAATTTTGAAAACGTTAGTTGTGTCAATCGACATGCAGGGTGTCGGTCGACATAGAGGTAAAATACAAACACACGCACGTAGCAAAAAAAATTAAAACTCAAGCCAGAAAATATCAAAACAATCCCATAACAAAATAAAATCTGACTATCCCTGACAACGGCTCCAATTTGATCGCTTGTTAAAATTACAGTTTTATTATAATATAGCGATGCAAATAAATATATAAACCCAAAGCTATGTCGAACCCACATGAATAGTGCAACAAGATTATTTCATGTGCTGACATAGTTTATTTATTCTTTGTTTGAGAAAATCCAAATTTGAATAGGGTTTTTGTTCTTCAACACAAAAATAACTTGGGAATAAAATTCAATAATAAAAAGCACAGATTGCCAAATCAACCAATCCAATTCGACATGCATAAATAATTAATCCAAACCCAAAATAATCATTAAGGTGGAAAATCTATTAAATTAGAATTAATCCCTTGATTAGGCAATTAAAACCTAGATTACTAGAAAGTGAATTTTACCTTTTGAGTATCAATAACACAAACTAGCCAATCTCAATAAATATACAGATTTAAACCTTGCAATTCCTTTTGAGATAGAAACAAATTATATCAAAATTCTATTTTCCTATTATTAATTATCTCCTCTCCGTTTCAAATTAATAACTATAAACATAATCCAATTTTCATCTCTTGATCCTTCAATTGAAAATAGATTTTGGAGTGAAAAACATAGAATTTGAACCAAGTTAATTAGGGTTTGGAATTAATCAAATTAACAAATGATAAAAAGGATGGAGAAAATCCTAGAACCTGTTAAGGGTTCTAGCCTAACATAATTCAAATAAACATTGCAATAAACATAAATAAACTTACTTGAATCATTAAAGGAATATGAACCTTGAATCCAATGCAACAATGAAAAATAAAGAGTACTGGAAATTAAAGTATTTAATGCTGAAAAATAACGATAGAGAGATTAAAAATTGAAATTCAAGACCTAATTTTCGAGCCTAGCAAGTCCTATTTATAGGGGAAGAAATTAAATCTTCAAAAGGTAATGGCTTGGGAAGGAAATATCTCCAAATTGGGCAAAAATTTGCCATTCCGGCGCTCGTGTCGATCGACATGCTGCATTTCGATCGACACAGCTGCAAATCGACTTTTCTTCAAAAATCTGTTCTCTATTTTGATCGACGGGGGCCCTGTCGATCGATATAGAGGCTTCTGTGTCGCCCAAGATCTCTGCCTTCGACTCCTTCTGCGCAATCTCACGGTTTCTGCCATAACTTGTGCTCCCAAACTCTAATTGATTCGATTCCAGTTGCATTGGAAAGCTAACTCAAAGATATTTCTATTTCCATACTCCATTAGCTCAGATTCCAAGTTTGGAAGAATTCGTGACTGTCTC
This sequence comes from Plectranthus barbatus, assembly GCA_026898455.1. NCBI lineage: Eukaryota > Viridiplantae > Streptophyta > Magnoliopsida > Lamiales > Lamiaceae > Plectranthus > Plectranthus barbatus. The sequence goes on along the minus strand of JAPKLW010002354.1, from coordinate 20,021 downwards.
TTTGAACATCAACTGCTTTCGGTACGAGTTTTCATTGATTTTGGCCTCAAACCTACAAAATATGAGCACGACAAGCATAATATCCCCTATAAACAATTCATGCTCGATTATTAACTAAAAACTCAAGTAAATACAAGAAATCAATAAGAAAATAATATGATAAGTGAGGAAAAATACGAGCTTCTCAACCCCCAAACTTAAACACTTGACCGTCCTCAATCGACAAAAGATCGAATCAATAGTTCAAGTAGGAGAGAAGTGCAATGCCTCACATGATTCATCACAATCAAACTCGTAAATCCACAATACATCAACACTTCGTAAGAATCAGAACATCTGTAAACCATGGAAGACTCACAAGGGAAGTGTTTCACTCATTCACTCAAGTGTTTAAGATAATATGAGATCACACAAGTCATGCAAATTAAGTTCTACCATAAGCTTGCAAATATTCTAATTCTCCACTGCAAATATGTGTACACAAGTATTGGATCAGAAAAGACTTTATTCAAGGTTGTAATGTAGGCTTCTTAGTGAAAGGTAGGGAAATATATGGCCAAGTGACTAAAAATCAATTGAGTTGCGCACCTAAATCAATCTAAACCACCATCTATTGATATCCACCCATCTCCTATAAAATTCAACACAACCCAAGGCTATTTTTTTTATCTCTTTTTTTTTTCTCACATCCTTTTATGCTCTAAACAATTTTGATTATACATTTGTGCTTATAAGGACAAATAACACAAATACACATTTTTTTCATATATATTTTTTAGAGCCCAACCTTTCTATTGTTTCGACCCTTCTAATATCGTCTTATCCTTTCTCCAACAACTCCGAACCCACTCTCATAGACAAGAGTTGATTTCCCTATCATTTTTCCAACTCATAGACAAAGAAAGAAAATACATAGGCTCAAAAGGGCTGACTAGGGATAAATGTTTAATTAGGACAGTGTATGGGATAAATAGGTTAAACAAAGATGGCTTAAAATCATATCCTAAACCTGTGCACACTTAGCAGTCTTTAAAAAACAAACAAAGCAAGTTCTAGAGATACTCAATAATGCAGACACACTCACAAACGAAATTAAGGCTCAATTCTCACACTTGAGACAGTTTTCTTCCACAGTAAACATCAAATCATCCTCAACATCATGCCTTTGTAAGTTTCAAAACAAGTAATCATGCGGTTTTCTACATTCATAGGCATACTTAACCACTATCACAATCAATGCATAATCAAGTCAATCAAATCAAATCATGCATCCTTGCTAAGGTTATCTCATAGCTACACAAATCTTCTCACAAAATCACAACTTATTCAACTAATGCAACCAAATCATGCAAGAAATTTTTTTAAACTAGGCACAAATTTAAATAAAGTGAAATAATAAAGTAAAATGGAAGAAATAGTTTCAACTCCAAGTCCTCATCCCCCTAAACTTATTAAATTGACAAAGGGAATAAGCTTGAAAATCAGACTAGGAGTGAAACAGTACCTCGATGTTGGTCTCAGACACTAACTTTTTATCCCTCGGAGGCTGCAGAACGCGAAAGATGGAATTTTGAGGCAGCTAGCACTCTGTGTTGATCAACAGGCTGCATGTCGATCGACACAGAGCCTTTCTGTCGACTCCTTGCTCGAGTCGAAGTGTACTCCTTCGATTGACTTTATGTCCATCGACATCCTTTGTGGTGATCGAAATAGAGCTCTGTTTTTTTAAATAAGAGAGAACAAAACAAACACACGAAAAATTAAGGAAAAATAGAAAAGAAATAATTGAAACAATGGGTTACCTCCCATCAAGTGCCTTGGTTATTGTCGTGGCACGATGATGCTTGTGAAACTTATCAAGGAGGTTGAAATACGTACTGCAACAACCGCAACAATTGAATATGTTGTAGTGCACAGTAAGCAGTCTTGAAGTTAAGAGAGCATGAATCAAGAGGCTTTGGTTCATTCGTATTTGCAATGGCCCCCAACTCCTTTCGCAATCGTCTTTGGTCTTCTCCTTTGTTCTTAGCTTGATTGAACTCTTCTTTGTGTACTGGAGTGACCACATCAATGAAATCAGATGTCTCAGCTTCAACTTGTTCTTCTTTGTCCTCAACCACTTTCTCATCAATGTCCTCCTTGACTATGTTTGTTTCCGTGTTTGACTTAGCTCTGGATAGGATGGCATCAATGATCGACCCATTAACCATTACGACTTCGGTTCTCTCATCTATCCATACCTATGATAGGTTTTCTCTGGACAAGACTTCGTCAATGATCAACTTCTTGAGTTGAGCCAGACTGACCTCTTGATGAGCAACTTACAGTGCTGCTTGTCTATCTTGAATTTCCATTAATTCCTTCCTTAGTAGATATGCTTCAGTAACCAATGCCCATTGCTCTTCTCGAGTCAGATATGCATCAGTCACCATCTCCTTCTCATTGTTCCACATGCATCTGAAAGAAAAGACAAAATTTTGAAAACATTAGTTGTGTCGATCGACAGAAGTGCTATCGATCGACATGGAGGTTACTTGTTGTTGATCGCCACGGAGGACGAGGATCCAGCCACATTAGCAACTCAACAGCTGGAGAATGCAATCCCTCTAACTTCTGAAGAGATTGTTGCTGCCAGGAAGGCCGCTGAAATAGAGAGGTGCTTCTAAGACCTCGCAGATAATGAGAAGCTAGGAGAGCTTCCTGCCAAAAAATTGGGTCAGCTTCCTGCTGAGATTCCCAAGAGGAAGAGATCAGATGTTGATACACCTGAGAAGCCGCAGAGCAGAAGGAGACTTGTCAAAGCCTCTGAAAAACCTTCATCTGCTGAGCCTGGTGCTGTGGAGCCAGAGCAAGTAAGTCCACTATCTGCTCAACCACTATCTGAATGATTAAAAGTTATAAGGGAAAAGAATAGAAAGAGGAAGAGGAACAAGCAAGAGCAGGAGAGGAGGGCATTCCAGAAGGAGATGGAGAGGATCACTTTCGAGGTAAGGGACAAAAATTTCGAGCAGATCAAGGAAGCTGCTGATGAGGTTGCAGCTAGGAAAGCTGCAGAAGAGCTTGCAGCTAGGGAGGCTGCTAAGCTAAAGAAAGGGAAAGGAAAGAAAACCACAGAAATTCCCACCCCTATGCTAGACAAGGATGCTCTGTCTGATAAAGAGCTTAATAAATTATTGGGATTAGGAGTGTTTGACACTCCTACGCGTCCTCAAAGCCAGGGAAGCTTTGTCATTAGGGAGTTTAGGGTTAAAATGCTGAGGAGAGGCCCAACACCAACATTCCTTCCGCTGCTGAGCAAGAGCAGATACCACAGGAGCAGAGCTTTATAACCACATGCTATTCCGACTCTGATTCAGATGGAGAGTCCGATGAGGTCTTTGATGCTCGATTTCTCCGCAAAATCCCCATAGGCGCAAATCAGACGCTGAGAATCCCTTTCAATGGACTTCCTGGACGTCAATTAAGATCAAGGAGAATTGCGCAATGGTGTGCTCCAGTCACCTTCGACGACGAGGTAAACTCTGACCTCTTTGAATGGACTACTGAAATTGAAGATTTTGTCTCTGCTGAGGTAGAGAGGGATATTTCTTCTGTATTTTCTACTGAATTGGAGGTAAGGACAAAAGAAGGGAAGGTGTTAGGTAGTGAGTTGAGGAGGTGGAAGAGGTTTGATTACATCATGCATGAACTGTGCTTTGAAGAGCAGATGTTGTTAGCGGCGAGGAGAGGACTTAATTATTGGCGAAAGGAAGAGAAATGGGCTAATGATTTGATTGATCAGCCGCCTTGCACCAAGCAGTTCACCGATAAACAAGTCTTGGCTCGACTGCAAGCAATTCGCGTACATCGCATGTTTATAGACTCTCAATCATTGCCTAAATCAAACTTTGCTCCAGATGGCTACTTGGATGCTCACATTCAGCTATCTAAGCGCCAGGCCACAGCTGCAGCTGAATACAGACAGCGACAGGGCGCATATGAAGCTAAGAAGACAGAAAGGTTGTTGGCTAGGCTGGATGCTGAGAGAGAGCAGGAAGAACTGGAGAAGAACAAATGCCGATAGTTGGTCGTATGCCATATTATAGAGGAGAAAATAATTGTTCATTTTCTGGAGGATGATATCTTGGAAGTAATTAAGGCTTCGCGCGCTGCTGAAGTGGAAGAAGCACGAACAACCAATCTTGCTAAGGGCATGGAAGAGGCCTGGAGAACAGAGTTGGCTGAGCGCATAGAAGAAGAGGCCAAGTACATAGAGGCACACGAAGAAGCTGCTATGGCAATGGAAGAAGCTGCACAGCATGAGGCCGATACTCATGAGTCTGCTGCAAGCAGAGAGTTGGTGCTAGCAGATTCTTCACTACATGCAATCCATGTATGTTCTAGTGATTTTCACTCCTATGTCGATGCTGCAGTGCAATTTGTCCTTCAAAAAGTGGCTGTGGAGGTTGCCGATGTGAGGAAGGAAATTGCGGATGTGAGAGGAGAAGTGTCAAGTTTAAAGAACAACATGGAGGTCATGAAGGTCGAAGTAGCAGAATCCCAGCAGCAGATTGCGTCAAGAGTTCAATCTTTCTCCACTACCTTTTCGGAGAATTGCTGAAGCTGCCAGGAGGAAGCAAGAAGAAGAATAGATACCTGCTAAGGAATAAGAGCGAAGGATAGCGAAGGAAGAGCTGAAGAAAAAGGAGATTGAACTTAAGCTCACGAAGCTAGAAATGGAAAATGAAAAACTTGTTAAGAAGCTGGAAAGGGAGGCTGCAGAAAGGGAGGCAAACAAAGCGCTCTATGATAAATTTCTGTAGATGGCAATGAACAAATTTGATGAATATGATAAGAAGCCAGCTCCCGACTCCTGAAGCCGAATCTGAATATGTTAGCAAGCTTTTTGTAAACTTTTTGTCTTTTTCAGTTTCGTTGTACTTGTAAACTCCCAGACCCTAAGTGAAATTGAATCAGATTTAGACAATTACTCATTGTCCACTTTTGACTTTTTGCATGTCTTAGTTGATATACACTATTCGTGTATTCAACAAAATTGCATGTGGATTGTCATATGAACGTGCATGCTGAGTTCTGTCTTTTAATTGGTGTTAAATGCTTGCCGTTTTTTCTGGGTGCTAAAATCTCTAGCATATTCCTTAGGAGCATTTACTTGTGTTTAATCGAGATTATTTCCCAGCCTTTGTTGAGGGGGAATTTATTTGAAACCAATCTTTTCTAGGATTAAGTTGGTTAAATTCTGAGTCAGATTGCTAGACTAGATCTGATACTTGTATTATAATCTCTTTAAACTCAGAAATTTTTCCTTCTTAGATTCAACAATTAAATAGTAGGCTTTGATCGCACCAAAAATGGGGAAATTGTTTGGAATTATTCCTAGATTTATGTTGTAAATCTCCCTTTAGATCAAATTGTAAAGGTTTTGTTGAATCAAAGCCTTAGTTATTTGGTGGGTCATTGTTGAAGTCTAGGATAGTCTAGCAACTCATTTGTAAAGTCCTGTTTAGGATATATTTCGAGTTGTAATAGATTAGAAGTGCTTGTCGAAGATTGCTAAAGGATTCATCAATTGAAACGAAGGAAATTTAATTCCAAACAACTTCAGAAGATTCTGGATGCTAGGAGTATTCTCAGCAGTCAGGAAGACGTTGGCTGCTAGAGACGTTAACAGACAAAAATGACTGCGAAAGAAGTAGTAATCAAATGCTGAGAATAATTGACTGCTAAGGAGGTAGTAGTCACATGCTAAGAAGAACGACTGCTAGGAACACTTAATCAGCAGTCGGAAGTATAGAGTTAGCAGAATGCTGAAGGAGTCAGCATTCACTAATACGCAATCAGGAATCAAGAATCAAGGAGTCAGAAGATTGCTAGACATTGTAGCAATCAGGAATCAAGAAGCAAAGCGCTGAATACGCAACTGCTGAGGAGTAAGCAGTTGGATACAAAGACAGACTGCTAGAAGATCTCAGCAGTCAAAGAGTCAAAAAGTCTAGAGACTTAGCAGAGTGCTCCCAGCATTCTCCGAAAGAATGTTAAGCAAGAAAATATCAAACAACTCTTGCTAAGACTACCGTTCTGACATAAGGTACAACCAAGGACGAATAGCCTTCCCGAAGTATGTAATAAGCACTGTACCAAGCCGAAAAGGACGAAAAAGTCGACGGCTCTGTTGGACAAAGAAGACAATGTGTCTAACGAGTCTGGAGATTCAAAGTTTGAATCTCCAGACATAAAAGAGAAGTCCAAACCAGAGAGAACGACTACTGCTCATACAACTCATGAAAGACATTTATTGTGAGATAACCTTTACAAGCGAACAAAAGCAAAAGAGTAGTCAGTTGAGAGCACATTAAAGAGACAAGGAGAATCTCAAGCTCTCAACAACAATTGTCACATATTGAATATCTGACACTGCATTCAAGAGGAGATTCCTTGACTTTATTCAAGGATCAATCATTAGGATAACTTCCATCCTAGGAAGCATCCAGCAGTCACATCTATGAAAAGAGATTGACTAAGACGGGTTGTTGCCAAATCAACCAGAAGAGTTCATGAAGGAACTTTAAAGCTTCAATTGCAGCATGGTTAAGTTTTACGAAGGTGTCTCCCTTGACTTAGCCGCAACTTCTGAAAGATAGAAGTGACGGAGGATAGCTTTGTAGTGGCTGGCTCGAAAGCTCACCATCTGCTACAAGTGACCGGCGAATCCTTGTACTTTGATATATCTTTTTATTGAAATTCTATGTGTTCGACTGAGGAGTGGACGTAGATCTTAAGGATCGAACCACTATAAACCCTGTGTCTTTTTACTTTTCCTTGTTACTGTTTTATTGTTTCTATTTACTGATTTAAAACCTAGCAACCTCAAGTTGCTAGTGTATATCTGAAGTAATCTTAACTCCAACCTTAAGCTAAACATTTGAAAAAGAAACTAAGTGCAAGATAACTTGAACATTCCACTGCATTTGTTAAGTAGTCTTCCACTGCTTAACACGACTCTGGTCAGGGACAAACATGATTCAACAAGTGGTTGATGAAGATGTGAAGCGGACTAAGATTGAGTTCAAGCTCTCAATCTATCAAGGCTATTCAAGATGAAGAGATGCGGATTAAAGTTGAGTCCAGACTCTCACTTTATTTGAAGAATGAAGACTAAGCTGACGGAGGTCCGTGCTGACAAACTTTTGGTTCAAGCTCATGCACCTGTACTGCCTTAGAAGCATTCCATGCTTTTCAACCAGAATAATGACCATATTTTGGGCGGGACATTTGAACTTCAGTATCGCATATGCTGCACGTCACATTAAATGCAAATTAATGCAAAGGATTGTGAATAGACATGTGAATCTTTCTTCAAAATTTGTGGTCCAATAGCACCCAGCCAAGTCAGCATATTCGGGACTTAAGGAGGAAAGTCACGTAAAAACCCACGACCCTAGTTGTAGGTATAGGGCAACCCAACCATCACCAATTTCCAAGAAGTCGATCCGACTTTCCGGTACACGATCTCAACCGCCAATTTCTCAAAACCACCGATTCTCTTTTGAATATAAATAGGGTTCACTTGTTGTCTTAAGGGCCATATTCTTTGACAAACCCTACCGTCCATTAAGCTTGTACTTCAAGATCTATTTTTTACCCTTCTGAAATCTCTCGATGAAGAAGAAGAAGACAAAGCTACCTGATATCTCTAGAATCACCACCATTTTGTGTGTGGTCAAAGCGGGGGAAGAAGTATGGAAGGTTTGGAAGTGATAAGAAATCATGAGCAGAGCAGTTGAAAGAAGCAGTAGAAAGAACATAAGAAATCAGAAGGTTTATTCTTTAAGCATCTCCTTCTACTAGTTATCACGTTCTTACAAGGTCACGAGATAGATTGCTCTAGGCTCACATCTTAGAGAGCTCTTTGCTGCATGATTAACAAAAACTGTTGTTGGGAAATTTGGCTAAGTTTCCCTTCCCCAGTAGATACTTGCTTAGATTCTAGTTTGGTGTTTTGGTGGATCAAATCCTAAGTCCAACCAGCGTCAGTTTGTCTCTAGAATAGCTCTAGTTTCAAATGTAAAGTCCTGTATAGGTATTTTGAGTTGTAAGTCGCAGCTGATCAAGACTCATGCTGGCTACTGTTCACCAGCATGAGATGTGCTTACCAGTTGAGAGAAGTCTCACCAGCAAGCGGCTGACGAAGACTCATGCTGACACTGTTCATCAGCATAGAGTTGAGCTATTGACTGGTCACTATTCACCAGTTGGGAAGATTTCACCAGCAGGAGGCTGAGAGATCTTACCAGCAGAATATGTGTTCTGGCTGACACTATTCACCAGCGGTGAAGCCACCAGTCACGGGAGATTCCAAGAGATAACATCAGACGAATTGGTAGACCTTGATTGTGCTAAGGAAAGTCACCAGCAGAGACTGCCAGCACAAGATCACCAGTATGATCTACCAGTCGGAGGTTATCAGCAGAATTGAAGATTCGCTCTCCCGAAGACTTAGAGACAAAAAGAAGATTCGTCTGAGGAAGTAACTGACAGAGTATGACTTTAAGGAGGATACCTTAAAGTCTATCAGTTCAAGACTACCAGTTCCGATTCCTCGTACTGACGAATAGAGTCGTTCTGACACAAAGAGATCTGTGTCAGATAAAGCGACCAAAGGTATGGCGCTTTCCGGAAATTCCTACCTGCCGCCTGCAGAAGGACATGCGAGGACAGAGACTTTTCCGGATGTGTCCAAACGGCTAGTATTTGAATCTGAATCTCACGTCTATAAATACGTGAGATCCAACAGCATTCAATACTCTTGCCCACTCTTAACACTCTTGACCTACCGAAAGCTCAAACGCATTCATATCAGCGAACAAGCAGTCTTTCGAGGCTTTTCATAAAGCTTATCCGTGTGTTGATTTATTCAAACACGAGACTCCAAGCTTCTAGCTTGTGATTTATTGATCTCATTTGGTGTTCTTTCTCATTCCGAGGAAGAACATAGCAGCTCTTGAGCCAGCCAGCTCCTGAGTTATTACGGGCAGTTTTGCCGCCAGCAAGAGTCAAGTTCTTGGGAGAACTCAACGCCCACGTCGTCAGTGGTACCGGTGGAGGTTCAAGTGACGTGCTCGCACTCCATCCAGCTGACAAGAGTTGAAGAAGGACAAGGACCGGGAGCGGTTGATCCAGTGGACTGGTAGACAAGGCATCTACCAGCTGGAAATAGATCGTAGGATATCTTGTACCGGATTACTCTCTTTAGTGAATTTCCAGTGCTTCGACTGGAGAGTGGACGTAGATCAGTTGATCGAACCACTATAAAATATCCTTGTTATTTACTGTTTTCAGCATTTACTTACTGATTTAAAACCCAGCACCCAAGTGCTGGAGTATAACTGAAACCAGTTAATAACTGTGCAAACTCGACTCTAAACTTTTCTAAGTCCTGAGTCATCAGCTGACCAGCCAGTTGCCAGTCAGCTGAATACTCAGTTGCCAGTTGACTTACCAGCTGACAAGGTCCCAGTCAGCTGTGTAACCAGCAGAGTGCAAGAAACGAACTTACGTATTTTCCGCTGCCAAAGTATACCCTGATATCCGGGACCAACAAGTGGTATCAGAGCGGACGGTTCTTACAGACCGTTCGTTTCTGTGTCGCTTAGGACCGTGATTCACGTTTCCTTGCACTCCTGTTTGTTTGTCTGTTTGTCTAGCTCAGGTACTTCAAGATGAACAATCCAAAGCTACTTGACTACGGGACTGTGAAGCATGAGATATGGCGAAAGAGGTCGCTCATCACTCTAAAGAGCATCCATCCTGAGATGAAAGATGTGCTGGAAACAGGGCCGATTGAGATCACCAAGATTCAGCACCAGCTAGGAGATCGTCCAGCTGCTGTGATCCCAAAGCCCCAAGAAGAATGGACTGCTGAGGACAGGAAGCGGAATCAGTTGGATTCCATTGCTCACGAGCTAATCCTGACTTCTCTTCCTAAGTCGCTGATGGAGGAAGCCCTCCAGTTTGATAATGCCAAGGGAGTATGGGATTATCTCGACAGTCTTTGTCAAGAAACTGACCAAATGAAACGTAATAAATTGCAGGTGGCAGTTGACAAATACGAGTCCTTCCAAATGCTGACCGGAGAAACCATCAAGGAGATGGAGGCAAGGTTCAATGCCATTGTCAGCGAGCTGAAGTCTCTGGACAGGGTGTATTCAAATGAAGATCTTAATTCCAAGATCCTGTCCAAAATGCCGAAGGAGGATTGGTTTGTGAAAACCACCGCACTAAAGGAGAAAGATTTATCCAAACTAACTCCTAAAGAAGTGTTTGCTCAGTTGCAGGCACATGAATGGGATATCCAGATAGTGAATAAAAACGAGGCTATCAGGAATGTTGGATCCCCCAGCGTTAAGGCTCAGGACGAAGCTTACTTCGTCAAGAAGGACTTCAAGCGGATGCCCAAGAAGCCCTTCCATGCTGACAGACCTGCTGGGCAGACCAACCAGCCGAAGGAGATCCCATCCACGTCAGGATCTTACTCCAAAAGTGGCGAGAGCTCTATCGCTGAACTTGAGCAGCAAATGAAACGACTGGCCGTCCTACTGGAAAAGGCTAAGTCAAAGCAGGGAGTCTCTTCAAGCTCAACTGACGGGAAATTCGTCAAAAGAGCTCCTCGTGCTTGCTATCAATGCCAATCCCCTGACCATTTAAAATTTGAATGTCCGCAGGTGGACAAAACTGAGAGGGAACGGCTGAAGAAGCTCTTTGAAGAGCGTGCCTCCAGGGCAGTTGCCAAAGCCATGCTGACGAGGACTGAAGTTCCTGATATCCCCGACCATGATGATGGGGAATACGAGTCAGATGGAGAGTCTGAAGAAGAAGCTCTTCTGGCATTCATGGCTGCTCTAGGAGAAGTGTCAGCTGAAGAAGATGCTGACAAGGAAGAACATCTGGCATTGACTGCTGATGATGAGGTACAATCAGATCCTCAATTGCATATCATGCCTGTTCAAATCATAGACGATTCTGAGTCGCATTGCTCCGACTCAGAAGATGTCACTTTAGATGTTCTTCAGAATGAGTTCTTAAAATTTTATGAAATGAAAAATGTTTTAGCTGGCGAAAACACTTCGCTGAAAAATCAAGTTTCCATTTTGACCAGTGAGATTGAAAAATCTAGGTCACTTAGCGAAGAGCTAGAAACTCTGAAAAAGGCTCATTTCGAATTGCTCCAAGATTTCCAAGTTGCTAAAACTGAACGAGATAACTTTCACAATCTTGTTCTGGAGCAAGAAAATAAGATCAATTTTCTGAACAAGGGTTCCAGAGATTTAGAGGCAGCTCTAAGTCATTGGAGAAAGCCCTGTGATAAGTCCGGGTTGGGATTTTCAAATGATTTGAGCAAAAATCAACCCGAACAAATCAATGCTGGTAAGGGTAAGGGCAGAATGGTAAATGCGTCAGCACCAGCTGGTGCTGCCAGCATACCTCGTATGGCTGATCAGCAAAGGAATCATCAGCCCAGATATAGAGGTGAGTCATCACGACAACAACCTCGACTGGCAAATTCCTCTGCTGACAAGACGCCAGCACACCCTAAGAAGCTGACTAAGCCAAAATATTCCAAGGCAAGGAAGTCAGCACCAGCAGCCAGTGGAACCCGACAGCCAGCACCAGCTGTCCAGAGGTACCACACATAACCTTACAAGTATGCCAGTTGCCAGCATACTTACAAGGGGTCCCACTCTCAGCAGAATACTGAGAGAAGGACAATTCCCGATAGGAGGAATACCTATCGGAGGCCTGAGCCCAATCAAATGTTTTCATCAAGGGCTAGGAAGGCTAACCACCGTGGTCCACAGTTCCAAAGACCACCAAGGCAGCACAAGCGGTCGGAAAGAAATTTCCGATCTCCTCAGAAGAAGAATACTTCTAGAGGAACTGCACACACAGCCACACCTTCCAAAAACAATTCCATGCATTATTTTAAGAGGAAGGGAAAGGCTACAAGTAATGTCAGCAAGGGTAACACTGAGCTGAAGATTACTCAAATCTGGATTCCGAAAGGAATGTTCCAGAGATCTAACCCTGCAGGACCCGCTGATGATCGGGGACCTAAATGATTTCATTTTTCTTGCAGGAACAGGATCATGCGTATCAGCTTCAGAGGTCGAGCGAGTGGATCATTGACAGTGGTTGCTCCGCTCATATGACTGGTGAGGAGTTCTTGTTTTCGGAGCTCACCAAGGTCAGAGGACCTCCAGTTATTTTTGGTGATAACTCCAAGGGCAGAGTTATCAGCAAGGGATGCATAGAGAAGGATGATGTGCGTATTGTCAACGTGTCCCTTGTTACCAACCTGAAGCACAACCTCCTGAGCATCAGCCAGCTGTGCGACAATGGTTACACCATTGTGTTTGACAAATCCGGGTGCCAGATCAAGAATGAAGAATCTGGCGAGACCAAGCTGAAAGGTGTCCGCAAAGGAGGGTTGTATGTCGTTGACTGGCAAAGCGGGAAGACTGATACATGCTTTGTTGCCACCAGTTCCATGGAGACCAACTGGCTGTGGCACAAAAGGTTAAGTCATTTGAATTTCAAAACTATTAATTATTTAACCAAGCATGATCTTGTAGATGGTCTTCCCAAGGGCGGGTTCAAGAAGGAAGGGATTTGCAAGGCCTGCCAGCAAGGCAAACAGACCAAGAAATCCTTCAAGAGCCAGTCGCCAGTTCACCCTAGTACCAGTCAGGTACTCGAATTGTTACATATGGACCTGTTTGGACCAGTAACGCCGCAAACCATTGGAGGAAGACGATATTCGCTGGTGGTAGTCGATGACTACTCGCGCTATACATGGGTGAAGCTTCTCAGAACAAAGGATGAGGTGAAGGTGATTCTTCCAGAATTGATCATCCAAGCTCAGAAGCAGAGAGAAGCTGTTGTGAAGCGAATTCGTTCGGACAATGGGACTGAATTCTGCAATGGTCCGCTGATGGATTTCTGCGCGGAGGCCGGGATCAAGCATGAGAGATCTACTCCAAGGCAACCACAGCAGAATGGACTGGCAGAACGTAGGAACAGGACGCTAAAGGAAGCAGTCCGATCCATGCTGGCTGAGTCTAGTTTGGGTCAGAGTTTCTGGGGAGAGGCGTTGGTGACTGCTTGCTATACTCAGAATAGGAGCGGGATCAACGACAGACTTCAGAAAACTCCCTACGAAGTGTACTTTGGTCGTAAGCCTACTTTAGCTCATCTTCGTGCATTCGGTTCTCCATGTTATATCCATAATAATGGGAAGTCGAACTTAAATGCTTTCTCGCCTAAAGCTGATGAGGGTGTGTTTGTCGGATATGGACACCCCTCTCACAAGGGCTATAGAGTATTTAACAAGACGACCCAGCTTGTGGAAATAACATGCAATGTTGTTTTTGATGAAGCTACTTTAGTGCGCAGGACCTTACGCCAACTGGCTGAAGATGTTCCTGAGGTCAATGATGTCAATGACCAGTTGGGCAGGAATTCTTCCAATGCTCAACCAACTGGTTCGACTAGACCTATGAATGGATCATCTTCACAACCAGTTCCCTCAGGTGCCCATCAGCAACCTGAGAGGGTCGGTGATGCAAATGACCTTGCTGAGACCTTACACTCAATCTCCCTGAGTGGAACTAGCAATAATCTAGGGGGAATCCCTACTGGCCTTTTTGAAGAAGAAGGCAGTGATGGACCAGCTGGAGAGGATGTTCCAGCTGATGCTGACAACATTGGTGGAGATTCAGACAACCAGTCAGAAGATGATGCTGATGAAGTTGTCCCAACTGGTGAAGGTCCAGCACCAGCTGATGTTGCAGCTCCGACTGGTGGAAATGTGGAAGCACCAGTCGCCAGGACAGAAGAACCTGTTTCCCAGCCGGCACCAGCGGTCGCTGGTCCTCCCAAATGGCTGAGGGATCATCCATCTGATGCTATTCTCGGTGATCCGGAAGGTTCTGTCCAGACCAGGCACGGCAGTGCGCTTTTGAGTTGCTTTATATCTCAGATGGAACCTACGTCCATCAAAGATGCGCTCGAATCTGCCGATTGGATCAATGCCATGCACGAAGAGCTTGCGGAGTTCACTCGCAACAACGTTTGGGACTTGGTAGAGAGACCATCACACCAGTCAGTGATCGGCACCAAGTGGGTTTTCAAGAACAAGCGAGATGAAGATGGCATTGTGGTCCGGAACAAGGCTCGTTTAGTCGCCAAGGGCTATAGACAGTGTGAAGGCATCGATTTTGATGAGACCTTTGCACCAGTTGCAAGAATGGAGGCGATACGGCTGTTTTTGGCCTATGCAGCGTATCACGGCTTCACGGTGTTCCAGATGGACGTGAAGAGCGCATTCTTGAATGGCGAGCTAAAGGAGGAGGTATATGTAGAGCAACCTCCTGGATTTGAAATTGGCACCAAAGTGTACAAGCTAAGGAAGGCCCTGTATGGATTGAAACAGGCGCCCAGGGCTTGGTATGATACACTATCTCAGTTCCTCACCAGCAATGGATTTCGGAAAGGGAAGATTGATCGGACTCTCTTTCTTCTCAACGATGGAGCTGACATGCTGATGGTGCAGATCTATGTCGATGACATCATCTTCGGATCCAAGAACATATCTCTCTGTGAGAAGTTTTCTCAACTGATGCAGACCTCATTCCAGATGAGTATGATGGGCAAGTTAACATACTTCCTAGGACTCCAGGTCCAGCAGTCAGCTGATGGTATATTTATCAGCCAGCGGAAGTATACCAAGGATCTAATTCAGAAATATTGCCCAGAGAAGACTAAGTCTCTAAGGATCCCGATGAGTACCAGCTGCCAGATATTTCTTGATGAGCAAGGGGAATCAATTGATCCTACTGTTTACCGAGGAATTATTGGATCACTCCTCTATCTCACTGCCAGCAGACCCGACATTTCGTATTCAGTCGGAGTGTGTGCCAGATTTCAAGCTAATCCTAAGAAGTCACACATGGAAGCTGCTAAACGGATTGTGAAATATCTGAAGGGGACAGAATCTCTTGGAATATGGTATCCCAGAAATGATGAGCTTACGCTTATCGGATATTCAGATTCAGATTTCGCTGGATGCCGTATTGACCGCAAGAGTACCAGTGGTACGTGTCAGTTTCTCGGACACAAGCTGATTAGCTGGTTCAGCAAGAAGCAGCACTCTGTAGCTACTTCTACCACTGAGGCTGAGTATGTTGCCGCTGCCAGTTGCTGTGCTCAAATTATTTGGCTCAAGCAACAACTGGCTGATTATGAAGTGGACACTGGCTGTGTTCCTATTTATTGCGACAACAACAGTGCTATGTGCATCACGAAGAATCCGGTTCATCACTCTAGGACCAAGCACATAGACATTCGACATCACTTCATTCGTGATCATGTCGAGAAAAAGGATGTCAGCGTGGACTACATTCGTACTGAAGATCAACTGGCTGACATCTTCACAAAGCCCCTGCCAGAAGCAAGATTCAAGGAGTTGTGCATCAAACTCGGTCTTATGGAGATTGATGCGAGCCTTAATGATGAGGAAGAATGAGTCCAAGCTCTCATTCTGTTCTTGATCTTCTGGTGAATGCTGATTACGACTGAGTCCAAGCTCTTAGTCGTTTCACTTTCCTCGTATGTTGTTTCTCAACTAGTGGTGTCTTTCAACCACAGACGATATCTACTGGCGGACTTTATCCCTAAATTGTCCAAGGAAATGAGTCCCAGCTGCCACCTTCTAGCAGTGTTGAAGAAATGGATCCACTTCCATTTGCCAGCAGATAACTGGTGGTCATTCCCACGACTGGCGAAAATTGAGTCCAAGCTCTCAATTTGGTTTAGGTCGCCAGTCTGATCATCATGTGGTATCAGTCGTAACTGATGAGTTTGCCAGCAGGACGTGCTACCAGCAAGTGGTTGATTTCTCAAGTGGTCTCAGTTGATAACTGATGATGTATATCTACAAGGGAGTATCAGCTGCTAACTGAAGAAATTATCATCAAGTGGAGAAATGGCTCTTCAATAAGTGGTATCAGTTGCTAACTGATGAGTTTGCCAGTAGAATGTATTATAAGCATGTGGTATCAGTTGCCAACTGATGAAGAGGCCAACCAGTTAGGGGGAAGTATGCGACTGGCGTATGCTGGTGATGCCCAGCCAAGCCAGCTGTCGCAGAAATGGCGGGATCATTCGAATCCGATAGCGTATGCGGATCTCCGAATTTAATGCGGCATTTAATGCCACATTTAATGTGCACAGTGGCTGCGCAGTCCGACTTTTGGTTTCCACCAATCGCTGAGCGCCACGTCAGCTACACGGCGCGCCCCACGTCAGCACGACCGCGCACGTCGCACAGGGAAACGGGCCTGCTGATGACCGTCGATTCCCGCTTGCTGAGCGTTGATCCTGGTCGTCTGATCTTGCATGGACTCGAGTATAAATACTCGAGACTCTTCATCGGAAAAACCTTTACGATCTTTCAAGTTTTTCCAGCCCTAATCTCTCCCAATCTCAAGCCTTCCTTAAGTTTTTCTTCAGAGATTATGGCTTCATCTTCACGCCCCCCAACTGATAATCCCCCGGAAGACAACCCACCTTCCACATCTTCATCGTCTGGTGAGCCCAGACTACCAGTTGCCGAGCAGCACATGCCGACGTACACCGGCATTGTGAAGATTGAGGATATTGACTATACTTATCCGTTCGCTCGACTGGTTCAGCTGTACAAGCCGGCGACCAGGGCTCAGCTCTCGAACGCGCAAATGAGGGCGGCGCAAGTTCAGAAGGAGAAGATTCTGAACGAGAAACTGGCCAGAAAGGACTATGGGGAGGAGCTGATCGAGATGATCGATCATGAAGGCCTCAGACAGTATCTGACGGCGGCGCCCCAGACTTTCCATCCGCACCTGGTGGCGGAGTTCTACGCACGGGCGGTGATCGCCGACGGCAGACGGTCCTTCACCACTTCGGTGTTTGGACACCTGATCACCGTCTCCCCCGAATACCTCGCCGAGATGTTCGGGCTAAGGAACGAAGGCGAGGATGTGGCTACCTACCTTCAGAACAACACCGTCGAGTTCCAGAAGCGCTGGACACAGTGGAAGAAGGCGGAGGTGACCACCTTCCGGACTGGAATGAGAAAGTCTGAGATGGACGAGTTTTGGCAGATGGTGTGCGACATAGTCGTACGAATGCTGCAGTGCGAAGTGGGGTCGTACGCAGAGCTGAGCATCCGGAAGTTCTCCGTGATGAGTGCCCTTGCTGATGGGATTCAAGGGAACTGGGCCGAATTCCTTTACGGCCGGCTCCTGGAAAACGTCGACAGAAACATCGACGTTCCGACTAAAGGGAGTTTTGCTCATGCCGTATCTTTCGGGCTGAGAATAAGCCGCCTACTGGAGATGGAGTTGGGTGATGGGGTGGACCAGGGTGAACAATTGGTCAGTTCGGACTTCATCCCTCCGACCAAGGAGCAAGCCAAACTCCCCCGCCCAGACTACAAGAAGCCCAGGAGGCTGAAGGGGAAGACCTCAGTGAACCCTTCTGAGGGTGTTTCTGAGGATGATGAGGTGGATGAGGGCGAGCAACTGCCAGTTATGGCTCGCCCGCTGACTGAAGAAGAAAGGGTTACGCTCAAGCGCCAGCGAGAGACTGAGCATCTCTTCGCCCAGCTGGGAGATGCAGTGGAAGCAGCCACTGGCATCCATCCCCGGGACATCCGCATCGTCCCTAGTGACGAGCCATCCCAGAAAAAGTCCAAGAAGACCTCCCGCAAGAAGCCTAAGACTTCTCAGCATCAGCAGCCACATCAGGCACTGGTTCTTGGTCCCGCTCCAAGGAACATATTGGGACAGACCCAGGAGGAGCAGCTGGAGATTATGACCCGGAAGAGGAAGAGGGTCCAAACCAGAGCTCAGCTGGTGATGGAGCAGGCTAAGAAGGAGAGAAGTGCCTCCATTGTCAGGAGGAAGCAAGCCAAGGCAAGGCTGAAGGCCTTGGCAGCCCAGCGAAAATTAGAGGCTGAGCTGGCAGCCCGCGATGAAGCCTATGCCAAGGTGCAGGCTGAGCATGAAGCCAGGCGCCAGGAGGAGCTGGCTGAACAGCTGAGGCTGGCAAGCAAGGGCAAAGGAAAGGCTGATGAAAGTCCAAGTGCCAGCCCACCAGCTTCCCCACCACCAGGCGAACTTTTACCAGAAGATACTTATCAGCGCCTGCTGGTGATGGGAGTCGACGAGGACATCATGTCCATAGTCGAGCACTACCAGCCGGATGAGGAAGAGGCTGGGAGCCCGCTGGCTGCGCAAGGGGATGCCAGCGGTGCTGATGCGAAAGATGAGGATCCGCTGGCTGCGCAAGGGGATGCCAGTGGAAGCGGAGTTGCTGAAGAAGGCCCGCTGGCAGTGCAAGGGGTTGCCAGCGGAAGAGTTGATGAGCGGGCGACCACCCCGGAAAAACTGGCGGAGGAGAAGGCGAGCTTCTTGGATGTCAGTTCTGAATCCGATGAGGCAGAGAAGGATGCAGAGGAGATGGCTGAAGAGCCAGTGCAGGAGCCAGCTGAGGAGGTGGTTTCTCACTCCATGGTGCAGAGGATGAGGCCAAGGGACTTGTTCCCAGATTTTGAAGATAAGGCCCAAGTTTCTGCCAGTCGCCCCCGATCTACAGATGCTTCGACATCAACTTCTGGGCGTCCAGCAGCATCCTCAACACCACCAGCTAAGCGTGCGCGCTCAGCCAGGCGACAGTACATGCTCTGCATCCACGAGCATCAACTGATTGATGAGGACGACTTCCAGTCCCTCATCACAGGGGTACATCGGTGGGAGCACCGCGGGAGAATTGCATTTGAAAATTCAAGAGTGCCAGAGCCATCTGCATTCTACCTAATCCCGACCAGCGGCCTCCCCCACCAGTCTTTTTACGCCTCCAGAATCACTGACTGGTGTCTGCCCCTGCAGCCAGTTGAATATTACAACTCCACTCTCTACGAGTATGCTGAAAACATCACAGCTGAGGTCGAGAATGCCGTCAATGACGAGATGATGGCCAGCTATCGTAGACTCTGGAGAGTGGACCCGGAGCTGTTTCAAGAGTTCCGGAGATGGAAGATTTTTGACAGATGCCAGCGCCTGCTGACGGTGGAGAAGCGGGCAGTGCTTTATGCCAGGCTGGGTCTAGGATACTGGAGAGCAGAGGAGGAGTGGGCCAATGCCTTCATGGGCACGGATCCTGATTGCCCCCAGCAGCTGTCTTCAAGGAGGATCGAGCGTCGCTTGTTGAAGATTGCTCAGTTTAGGCAGCTGACTGGAAGCTCCGGCCTCCCACCACCGAAGAAGCACAAGTTACCCTTCCTCCAGTTCCGACAAACCAGCCGGGGGTATCAGCTGACGTACGCGCTCAGTCGCCTCAAAGTGCTGGTTACCCTCCCGAGGATCCCTCCCTACCATGCTATTCTATTCGACATGGCTGCCTGCGCTCTGATGGTAGACCATATTGTGGAGGAGGATCCCTCGCGTGGTCTGTGGCTGATCCCTGCCATCGCTGCTGTTCCAATTGTTGTGGAGCTGGAGCACATCGACTGGCAGGTGGTGGAAGAAGTTTCTGAACAAGTCCCGCCAGCATCAGCTGCGATGCTGGTGGAGGAGTCAGCCGCAGAAGAGGAGTCAGCAGCAGCAGCAGCATCAGCAGTCCCAGCAGATGCACCAGCAGCCGCTGCAGTCCCAGCAGAAGCATCAACCGCTGCAGAGCAAGTTGTGGATGGGGCATCTGGCGCTGATATAGTGATGGCTGAAGCCTCATCTGTTGAGCCCCCCACTTCGATGGCCCTGTCAGCAGAGCCTCTTTCCGAGGTCCATCCGCCTGCGCAACTGGTTGCTCTCATTGATGCCAGGATGGACCAGCGCTTTTCTTCCTACCGAGCAGAGATGGCGCAACAAATGGAGGCTTTCACCTCTGGGGTGAACTCCTTTTTGGCGCGGATCCAAGAGGGGGAAAGG